>JAQIWX010001420.1:0-10362 GCA_034696785.1 Lepidocyrtus cyaneus
TAATCTGGTTCATCCAATCCGTCCCTCTCCATTTCACAACTGTTCTTTTCTAAATTTAGCTCTGTGGAACAGCTGGATGATTGGTGCTGTTTGGAAAATAAAACTACTCCTCTTCCCCACCACCACCACCACCATGGCATGTCCTTCCAAGAAGAATATTTTTTTCCAGGGTTTCTTCAAGGAATCACTGGGGAATAAAAATGGAGCAACCAACAAAACATCCATCCGTCCACCTACTTATTCCCTCATCATCATCATCATCATCATCATCATATATGATTAGGGCAAGGGGAAAAAGCCTAGCAAAAAAGGTAATCTTAAGTAAGCTTTTTTTTTATGGATTTCATCTTTCGAAGACCAGATTGGCTCCTTACGAAAATATCGGTAGCAACTGAAGAGGCCAATTTGGATGAAGAGAGCCCAAAAAAAAGATATATATTCCAAAGTATGAATAACTTGAGTATTGTTTAATGTAGAAGAGTTCAATTCCATTGTTGTATACCGAACAGGAGGAGGAAAATATACATAAAATTGTTACACAGTCTCCACAGGTTTGTTTTCCCCCAGCACTCCCTCCATTACGTAAGTCATTTTCTTATAAATATCATCAATATCATCATCTTTGTTCACCATTCTCCCCATCAACTCTAAAATTAGAGGCCATAACAATAACGGGCTTCCTTTTCGTTTCATTTTTTATTACAATTTTTTCCCATTTACTTCCAAAATATGACGAGGACGTTCGTTTTTCCCTTATCACACCGTCCGTTTTTTTATTTTCTTCGCTAAACAATGGTTGTGGAGGAAAATGTGGAGGTAAGTGGGCATGATTATATAAAACAACAAAACAAACGCTTATGTTTTTTTTGGTCTTTTGTGCTGCTTATTTTTCTACTCCGACTTGTTACTGGATAGTGTAGTTATTTTTGAATTAACAATGTGCGTTTTAGTCACACCTTTAAAAGTTATGTCCAATGCTGGGGATCACATCCCATCCCATCCTTTGGGAAACTGGGCGGTTATGCAGTGAGCAAATGGCTTGGAATATATATTTTGTTAAACTGAATACTAAATCTTTTTTCTTCTTTGGGTGTAAAAATTATGCGTCGTCTTTTTTGTTAAAAAGTATCATATTATTCCTTTTATGTACTTGTTTCATTTTTTACGGAGTAGTTTTAGTAACATGAGTGCACCCTTTTAGTTAGCTTCAGGTTGAAAATAAAAGCCTGGTAGCATTTTCTCAACTGTAAAAAGATATTTAGAAGGAAAAAAGAAACAAGTCATATACCTATGATGGGATGACTATCATTATTATTATCGTTTTCTTGAATGATGCGTACAGTTTCCGTGCCAGATTTGACTTTTTATTACAAAAAAAAAAGGATAAAATAGTAAAAGATAAATCGAAAAATTTTATTTAAAAAAAATTGAGCCTTTTTACTGAAAAAATATGTAATTCATGTTAAAATCCTTTTTATTATTGGAGAATCTGGTGGCATTTCAGAGATTGATGGGCTAGCCTAAATGGTCGTAAAATGCTCCTTAAAATTTTGTAGCTCGTACTTACTGCAGCACACTGATGAACTATTTGAGCTGTAGAAAGTTTTTTTCCTCTAATTTTACGAACAGAAATATTAGGACATAAATGATCCCATTATTAATGATCATTTCCTCACTCCTCATATATCAAAGCAGTTTGATAGGATGGATGTAAGTACTTACAAAAGTAATTTGACTGGTCGTAAAAAAAACGAATCTGACTTTATCTGACTGACATCGTATTTTTTTGTTCGAAATATTTAGTTGCTTGACATAGAATGGCCCTGATAAAAAGTAGAATTTACTCCCGTGTTTTTGGATTGGATGACTGACTATGGTAGAGAGAGGGAGAGAGTGACCTGAGTTTTAAGTATTTTTTTTTCGCGTTAGTATTTAGCTCACCCTAACGATCATTAGACTTAAGTTGCTCAAGAGCGCTGTTATCGCTGTGATGATCGGAAATTATATTTTATTACGGTGGAAATTTATGAGCGTTTTTTTATCGTTTTTTATTGCCCTAGGTGTTGGTCAACATTAGTAATCTGTGCGCATTTAAAACCTACTTGAAATGAGCTCATTAACAAGAAAATGAAACGCAATAATACATAAAAAATGTTCTGCTGAATTCTATCCTTACCTGAGCGTTCGTGAGACCAAGTTGCTGAGCAATATCATCTCGGTCGGCTGGAGACAAGTATTTTTGATATAGGAACCTTTTCTCCAATTCGAATATTTGATGATTTGTAAAGGCAGTGCGAGATTTACGTTTCTTCTTTGGCGGTTGTCGGGGATTAAAGATTTGGAGGTTATTTCCAGAGCCTCCGGATTCTGCAAAAAAAAGAAGGAATAAACAAGTCTCTAATTAGTAGATGCTCTGATAGTCAATCATCATTATCATCGTAATCAAATTCATTTCACTTCAGAATAGAAGCCATGTTTTCATAAGCCAAAAGTATAGAATGCAATGCACAAGCTCCAAACAAGTAAAACAAAGAGAGAATAAGAGTGAGAGGAGAAGCGAAGCAAAAAAACGACTAGAAAAGCAGAGACTCCGGTAGTCATGTACATAACATGTCCACGTCCACATGCCTATAAAAAAGCGTAATTGCTGGAGGCATTTTCGCTGAGTGATCCGATCCCGTGGTAGGCGTTACCTTTATATTAATACAGAAAAAAAAATGAGTTATGGGCATGAAATGGAGAAAGAAAACGGTATTGCCCCTCCGTCAATCCAATACTTTACGTATGTAATTATTGGCTCCGCTTTCTTTCGTAATAGGCTATGCGTCAAAAACTCTTTATTAATATTACCAGCAATGCATGCATTACGACATTAATATGAGCTTGGATTTTCATAGCCTAACCATAGCCATTCATAAAATATTCATCCGCTGGACAGGGGAAAATTAGCTAAAATATTATTTTGGAGCTGACTTCTCTCGCCCTCATATCCTCAGCCGTAAACAGTTATTTGAGCTGTTTTATTCATTTAGCCTTTCACCTGCTAACATCAGTCGAATATAATCCAACTTGATAAGGTTGCTAGCGATTAGCGCTTACACCGTTTTAGTAATCCACAACTCATAAATTAAACTATGGCTATATGGTCTATCAATAAAACTGAAGGGAATTCAAAACGCTGTCTCTGCTTTTATTCCCAATCCATCACTGTCCCTTTTCAACTGTCATTTTTATGAAACAAATATAGATAAATGCATATTGGGCAAAATGAGAGTCCAAGAGTCTGTTTATGGCAATGTCATATATACGTACTATCCGTTTTCTCTTCCGTTGCTGCCAATTAATTATTGCGTTTGACGAGAGCGTCAACATTTTTTTTTGCTTGGGTGAAAGGTGGGAATCCCAATTTTTTAAAATGAAATGTCTATCGAAATACGATACTATTTTCTCTTCGTAAGTAACATTGGGAAATAGTAATGCTGAGGCTGATAATAACAGTAATGTTCTATAGTGAAGGCTTTTTATATGTCTGTCCATCCATCATCTTTGAAAAGCAATAAAAAAAAGGCATCAATTTCTTTCTAGTCTGGGAAAAAAATCCACTCTCCACACTCGCAGCCTATTATACACAACGTAGAACAGTCCGCGTGAAGAAGAAAAAAATCCACGCAATTTACACAGAGAGACTTTCATCCATGGAGAAACTGACATGACAGTAAATGGCTGAAATGTCAGTCAGCCAAAGAGACGGACTAAAAGTTGGAGCGAAAATTACAGTTGACAGCTAGTCCATATACTTAAGTATGACTTGGGAGTTGGAGTTGAGTTGAAATATAAAATGGGAAATGAGCAGTTCACGAACGTATGAATTTATTCCCATATCACAACACAACTGACTAGGTAGGTAGGTGACTATATGGCTTGACGGGAAGCGTTTAGAAAGAGAAGCGTAGCGTGTGTGTCAGTGTGTGGACGTCGTCGGTGTGTGAACGAATCAGACAGTTTTGGTAATGCATTTTTCATTAAAAAAAAGGAATGACAGAGCTTTAGAGGAGGGAAATGGGAACCGATTCATACAACATTATCAAATCATATTTACAATTCCCAGCAAAAAAAAATATGTAATAACAAAGTTGGAACACTTTGCGCTTGTGATGTGGATTATGAAGATGGCCAGCCAGTGAGCTGATAAAAGAGTAACAGAAAAATAGTTTTTTTAAACGACGACGGATGATGGGCTGGCTCTTTCTCTGTCATCTAATTATCAATTTTGCTGTTAGTTACTCCTTAAAAAAAATACTGTGATGGTGTAGGAAGGACTCACCGCTGCTGCTGTCATTAACAAAGCTGGACGACACCTCAAACATGAATTAATAAACGGGATGGGAATGAAAAAGGAGTGAGCAGAGGACGAGAGCCATTGGGGCCACAAGTCCCAGAAGCCTTTTTTTATGTGTGAGGAATGAGAAGGGGAATAAAAAAAAATGCTTATGTGTTGGTGAATGCCAATCCAGAATATCATTAGTTGATGCATGTAACATAGCGACAGCAACGGTGATAGAAAAAAAGGTGATGATAATGACGATGGTATGTATGGTGGTTCATTATCCCATACTAATGTTGATGTTGATGGCATGTCGTCAAAAACGGGTGGACAGACAGCACATTTCATGTCACGTAATAGGTTGGTCCGCTTCCAAGCTTACTCTAGTGTATTAAAAGGATGACGATTGTAATGAGCTCCCTCGTTGAAGGAGAAGCAACATTTAATGTTGGCCAGCCAACAAGACAATGCTCCAATCGTAAACAATAGGGAATGAAATTGAATGTGTTGGTGAAGTCGTCCTAACAATAAATGGTAATGAAAGGGAATCGCATAATATCAAATGCATTACATATTTGAAATGATACCCCATTACTCCACTAATTACAGGAGGGTAAATGATATTAAATGGCTGGGTTGTCCGTTGTCCAGTCCACCAACCAATGCAAATGAAATGCAATACACTTTTTCCCCCAACTGAAACAACTGGAGTGGACTGGACTACTATATGGGCTAATGAATAAAATGAGGATGACATGATGATGATGATGATGATGATGCTACAGATGATTATGATGCTAAGAAGGGACGAGGAAAACTAAAAGGAATAAAATGAAACTGTCCAGGAAGATGTCTGTCAATTTGAAACACGCTAGGTTCTGTGTTCATTTGGAAGTTGCTAGAAAGTTTCATGTGGCCCAACGGGGACACCAGATATTGGAAGGAGGAAGAAGGTTACTCACATCATCATCATCATCATCGTTATGAACAGCACATGCGACTGCTTCACAGTAAAATATGGTAAGTTAAAAGCAAGGATTTAAATTAGCTATGAAGGAAGAAAAGCCAAAAGAAAAATGGAGTTTCCTAATTATCCCCCGTCCTTACATTTTTTAGCAGGGAGGTTTGTTTGTATCCACTCAGCAGAATTTATTAAACCGTTAAACAGGCAGTGTCTCTTTCCTGTTGTCATTTTTTTTAGTCCAAGGTTTAATTACTTCGGGGAATGGGATCCTCAGCGCATGATATGAAAATTACGTTCTCGTTAGCATAAAAAAAAACGTAGCGGTGCAAAGAGACTGGAAATAAATGATAGAATGGACACGTGATGATGAATGATACAAGCTATAGGACATTTTCTTCCTACTTGTGTAACATACATGCTCTTTTCTACTTAATTTATTTAATAGTTAAAAATTTCGTACTTGGACCATTTTTCAATTACAACCGCTCAGGAGGAGCTCCTTTTTTCAAATTACAGAAGGAGGAAAAAAGGGGTGAGGGAAGAAGTTTGTTAGCCCTATCTGTTCTGTTCTGTTCTGCTTTTCCTTTTACAGTCAAGTAAGCTCGTAAATGAATGCATAAAACACTGCTGCATTTTCTTCTTGTCAGCAGCAACTGCAGCAGCAGCCCCTCCCACATTCATCTTCCTGGCCAATACAGTTTTCTTTAACGAAGCGGTTCAAAACTGGGAATTAAAAAAAGCTGCTCAAAAAACCTCATCTCGTTACACTTGATCGACTGTGAGAGCCAAACCGAATAGGAAATGAGATGAAAAGAGGAGGATAATGACTTGTCAATTTTCTTAAACTGATTCTCTACATCCAATCCATCCACTCCTTTTAGGAGGGAGAAAAAAAACCGCAACATATTATCACAACAAAAAAATTACAAACCAAATTTGTTTCCCTTTCTGGAAATAAGCGTAGCCAAAGTCATCAAATAATTATGGAAGGGCTATTTATTGGAAGCATTTAATGAATAAAAAATAGCGCTTCAATTTCCACCTGACCCCGTGGGATGGAATGAGCCAAATGCTATATTTAAATTTTCACCTGTCAACAAAAATACTTTGGATGTACATAGTTAGGGTGGATTGAAACAGGTTAGAGAAAATTAAACTCGCCATCATCATCATCATCATCATTTCTATAATGTATAAAAATTGCTTATTTGCAACCAAGAAATAACACGAAAAAGTCATCCGTCCTTTTCCACGTCCCCATCTATTATTCAGATCAATTCATTTCAATTGTCAATGCATTTTCCAACAAAAGTACTTATTCCCAATCGCAATTGCCCGCAAATAATATGATGATGATATGATATGATGACCAGGGCATATTATTTAAATTCAGCTCACAATCTGCAACACAATATTTGAAGAAAAAATTGAAGTTGTTGTTTTTTTATATATAGGCCCAACCCTCCAACACAAAAAATCCATTTTTTTTTTCAAAGGAATTATTAACAAGTAGGTGGGGAATCATCCTTTTTTATTATTCCATCGATAATTCGTCGACATGAAAGAAGGAATGGCAAAAAGGGGGATAATGCAAAACGAGAAGAAGAAAAAACTGGCATTAGTCATGTTATTTTTTTTTGTAACATGATATGATACAGAATTATGTGATTCCCTTTCATTACCATCATTATTGTTACCATTACTTTTCATGACGACTTCACCTCTCTCTCTCTCTCTCCCCAGTCGAGTCCCTCGACTGAGAAAATTGAGCAAGTTAAGTGATTATAAAATTGTCGAAAATAATTGATTATTTCAATAACAGAGACATTAAAAGCGGGGAAAACAAGGTTGGATAATAGCTCTATAATAAATTGCCAGATAGGCTAACTTCTCCACTCCACAGTGCTTCTCTCCCCATTATATATAGAGGGAAGGAAAAACAAGGACATGGGATATTAGCCAAAATGGCGAAATTCGTACATGTCGTCATTAGAGAAGGAGAAAAAAATGTATTTTTTTATTTCCTTTGGAGAAATTACTCCTCCTTTTTATGATTACTCTGATGATGATGATGATGACGATACTTAGTTAAGTTAGGCTGCAGTTTTTTTAAACTTTCCAAGCGGGGAATAGGATTAGGAAGACAAGCAAAACAGCAAAAGTCATGAAATTTTCAGTAAGTTTGAAATGAATTCGTTTTTTATGAATTGGGCCCCATCACATATCGAACACAAATTACATTGTTGCCTTGTAACTAATATTAAAAGTGGATAAGATAGTGTATTATGATGACCATGTTACCATTATCTACCTAACAATATCGAGAGAGAAAAATATATGCCATTACTTACTTGGGAAATAAAAAAGTATAATAATAAATTGATGTCATTTTATTGAAATAATGATGATGATACTGCAAAATGCAATGCATAAACGACCATAATCACGATGATAAAGTCGTAGTCGTAATACGATGATAAAATAATAACTAAATAACGTTTGAAACCCCGCAAGTTGGGTCCCAAGTTCCAACCAAATGACTATTAAATCAAGATAACGTACCTAATTTGATATGTTGCAACGGCCGCACTATAATTTGATCGTTATTAGCTTCAAGTTTTAGATAGGCTTTATTTTTTCGTCAGTATCGATTTCTGTCAAGCCAATGGATTGACAATAAGTAACATAAATGGAACTACTTGTCACAGGGAAACAGCCCAAAATTGTAGCTAGTATGAGATGGGACAGTTATCAACATATCATTGTTCCAATTTTTTTTTAAATATGGAAGCGTCGTAAATTGGACTAAAAGGTAGTCCACCAAAGAAAGCGTATGCATCACTATTGCTACGTGTTATCAGCGCGATTCTGATTTCATATCAGCCAAGAAAAAAGATTACATAATGATATACAATAAAAAATACAATGGACTAAAAAAAGATGTGTTGATAATGTTGATGATAAAGAGAGAGAAAGATAGGTAAGGTAAGAACAAGGTGGGAACAATAGCGCGGTGATGTGATGATGCACCTTTCAGCTAAAGTTAGCGCTGCTACCGCCTTCCTATTCGCTACTGTTGTGGGCTTCTTTGGTAGGTGGATGATTGTCGATAGTAAAATGTATGGATAGGGAGGAAGGTACGGGCATTGTTAATGTGGTGGCATGATAATGATGATATTATCATAATCATCCATGTAGTACTATTCTACAACAATAGAACTCAAACAAACACATAATGTCTTAGCAACAATGTGGAGAAATAATAGTAAGATAGACACAACAATGGGACCTAACTTGATATAGAAAATAGTATTAAGGGCAAAACTTATGTAAATTGAAGAAAAAAATCAAGAAAATTTGATAAGAATTTTGGAATTTTACGAACAAAAATTTGTTTTTATAAAAGAAAATGGATTGAAATGGAATCATGATAATAATATGAGTATGTTACATTACCACCACCGCATTAATGTTAAGTAGTTAATTACACTGTTTATGTGGGACTTATGGAGCTGCTAATATGGCTTTACTTCTTCAATTCTATTCTAATGTCTGTGTATTTTTCTTGAGTGAAAACCTTTCAACACATTTTAGTTTTTTTTTAAAGATGATGATGATGCTGATAGTGCTGCAGAATTAAATGGATAGCTCGAATAAAACGTGCCTGTTGTGAAATGTCGTTTGTCAAACAAATTTCACACCTCTCACACACAACCCGTGTAGCGGGATGATTCATATTGACAATTCAATTGAATTAGAGAGGGAGAGAGAGAGAGAGAGGAAAAGGGAAACTACAATGATAAAAGGCACATAGGTACGTAGAGATAGACATGCTAGGGCAGTTTGTTGCCTGCCATTCATTTCATTCATTTTTTTTGTGTGTAGTAGAACGGGAACAGCAGCGCAGCGTCACCTTTCTATATGTATACCAAGTCATATTACAATTCACAAATATCACCTTTTTCATACCTGGTCTAGTCCAGCAGCAGCATGGCTTTCATTACAAGAGTATTACGTAACAATGAATAAACTAGACACACAGTCATCAAATGAATGGGTTTATATTTTGAGGGGAACACCTGACCCGAAATGAAATAAAATGAATGAGCCTTTTTATACGTGTGTCTCCTCTTGGTACGGAGGAACAATTTTTTGACATCTTCATAAAAGCAAAAAAAAACGGATGGTCGGACGGACGCTATGCTACCATTCATTCGACAAGTATCAGTTTCATATCATCATCATATCATACGACTATAAAGAGAAGTTGAAAACGTATCATTTACTCAACTTACGCAGTCATATAATAATAACGATCATTTGCCATTTAATTATGTTCGGCTAACCTTTCAGGTTAAGAAGAAGAGCAGAGTGATTTTGTTCCCTCCGTCTAAATCAACATTTAATGTATAATTCGCTCATTAGCAACGAGGAAAAAAATCATCATCATCATCATCATCAGGTTTGAAATGCATATTTGAAATAATTATATTTATATTAATATTCATCCCACACAAACATAACATGCATATTTATGACGGGGATGGAAAGTAGCTAGTATACTCGGAACAGAAAAAGGAACTCACAAAACGTCGAACAAGGAAAAAAATACAATATTATATACAGCTCTGTCTGTTTTATGCTCCCCAGTCAGATATAAATAAAGTCGGCTTCTTATCCAATACGAAGAGTTATACGTAGCTTTTAGTTTTAGTAGTTAGTTATGATGCATTTTTCTTATCATCTTTATCAAGAACTTTAATTGTCTGGCTGCTACCGTTTCACGCAGGAGCAACAGGATCGCTTACAGTGCCACTTTTGAGAGCGAAAAGAAAGAAGAAAAAATTACTTACTCCGGTGGCACTGAAGTATTTTATGGTGTTGGTTGGATTGGATTAGTTGCCGGTGGTATGATAAGCTCACAGAGTTGAATTGGTCGAGGTAATGCATGCATGCATTGCATTGCGTTGAAATAAATGCAACAGCTTCATAAAGCAGAATATTTTTTTTTAATATATTGAATGAATAAATATGAATAGAACAAAGAGAGCCGAGCCGACAGTGGTAAGTTGGG
>JAQIWX010001421.1:0-10362 GCA_034696785.1 Lepidocyrtus cyaneus
GTAAAAGTAGCCTACATGTAAAATTATTGGCTGAGGTCACATTTAAAATGTAAAATTAAACACGAGTCTTATAGATAGATATATAGATGTATATAGCGATAGCGACAAATAGACTGAAACCTTTTCTCAACGTCATGAAGCGAGTCTAAAAGTCTAAACGTAGTTATGTTATCGTAGTTATCTTACCAACCATATTTCATATATGACATGATTTTATGGCAAAATTTTGAGCGAAAGAAAAATGGAGCATTATTAAGATGCCACGTGTCACCGTTCCTACATGATCCCAATAAATCAATGTCACCTTTGGGGGAAAAGTTTCAGACATGACGTAAAAAGATTATATAAATGCTCTCTAATACAATACATATACTTGCCTACTCCTGCACCTAGTCAAATGCCGAATGTTAAATTAAAACCAACTCGAGAATCTATTGAGTAAGAACCGGATGCAATATGGTATGGTCAGACCAGACTGTTAAGTTAACATTAGAATACTTTGACCATTCCGATATTAGAATTGTAAAGCTAAAATAATCATTCTGGTGGCTTGGCTTATTCGGGAGAAAAGTATCACTACAAATTACAAAATAAAATCTATTTTTCACAGGGGATGTGCGTAGTTGCCTGATGACGATGACTGATGAAATAGTAGTTAACCTTTAATTATTAATCTTATCCTAAAGGCTTAATTAACATACATGAAGACAGTAAAACACAAGTTTGGCATTGACATTACAGGTGTTTATGTTTGTATCTTTTACATTTATTTCACCTCACTTTGATAAATAAAATGTCATTACATAACAAAGACAAAATCCGATGTCACAGCAAATAATAAATTAAGATAAGTAAATACATAATCGTGTTCGTATTTTGTATTATTTCCCAGACATGTCTTTCCTGTCCAATCCTCCAAATCTTCTTCACCAACGCTCAATCAATGTTCGCTGCCTTCTCAATCGAAAACACGGTCCCATTCCTTCCTTGTACCAACGTTTGCTCAATTTCCTCTCTGCTGTAGGTATTATAAATCCCCGTTCCAATCGCAATATGCTTTTTAGTCCAAGCTGATGGTGACCGGCCCCCAGTGGTTACACTTACAATTAGCTCCAGCATCCCGTTCACATCCATATCAAACGTGACGTCAATTCTAGGAACCCCAGCGGCGGCTTTCGGAATCCCGGCAACGTAGAAGATTCCCATCCTGTCGTTATCTTTAGTCAAGTTACCCTCCCCTTCGTATACGGCGATGATGATTGCAGTCTGCTTATCATGGGTTGTCGTGAATGTCTTCGTTTCACTCAACGGAATGGTGGAATTCCTTTTAATTATTGGGGTCATCACTCCCCCCTTGGTTTCCACTCCAAGAGAGAACGGGACCACGTCCAATAGAAGAAGGCTGTTGATATTCGGGCTTCTGAGGTTCTGCCGCCGATTACCGGAAAGAGTAGCAGCAAGAATGGCAGCACCTTGGCATGGAGCCTCCATGTTCATCATAGACTTGTTCAATTCCTTCCCATCAAAGAAGTTCTGGAGCAGTTGCTGGATCTTTGGAATCCGAGTGGAGCCGCCGACAATTAAAACTTCCTGGATTTCTGACTTATCCATCCCGGCATCCTTCAAAGCTTGCTTCACAGGTCCGACTGTCTGACGGAAGAGATCGTTGCAAAGCTCCTCAAAATGATTCCGAGAAATCACTGCATGGAAGTCCATCCCGTCATGAAGGGCATCAATGTCGATGGTGACGTTGGAGCTGCTGGAGAGCATCCTCTTGGCTTGTTCGCATTCCCTTCGAAGCCTTTCAATGGCTCTTGGGTTGTCCTTGATATCCCCCCGACTCATTTTTTTGACTTCGGCACAAAAGTGGTTGACGAGTCTCTGGTCGAAATGTTCCCCTCCAAGATTAGTGTCCCCAGCGGTGGCCTTCACTTCCAGAACCGAGCCGTCCATGCTGATGATGCTGACGCCAGTTGTTCCACCGCCGACATTAAAAACCAGAACGTTTCCCTTCACATTCCTTCCATTTCCCACGGAATGGGCCAGAGCTGCGGCCGTGGGGTCGCTAACAATTCGAAGAATTCTTAGTCCAGCCATTTCCGCCGCCTTCTTTATAGCCAAAATATGGAAATGGTTGAAACCAGCTGGGACGGTGATTACTGCCTTGATGACGCCCATTCCCAGGTGAGCTTCCGCTGTGTGCCTCAGTTTCAAATACAGCATGGACGTGATAAACTCGGGAGTGAAACGCTTTGCCTGCTCTCCCTCCAGCTCCTCCACAGCGATGTTTGGCTTGCCTTCAATGTCAATTATTTTAAAAGATCGGGAAGACATGTCCTCCTTCACAGCGGGGTCGTCAAACTTCCTTCCCATCAGGGATTTGAAATTGCGAATGGTATTTTTCGGGTTCCTGGTAATTTGGGAGTTGGCTGCGTCTCCCACAAGGCGTCCAGTGTCCTCGAAGGCTACACAACTTGGCGTCGTCCTATTCCCTTCTTCATTCGGGATCATTTCCACGCTTCCGTTTTCCCAGAGGCCGACGCAGGATGAGGATGTCCCCAAATCGATTCCGATCCCCAGGTTACAAACGGTCTGGAAGTGGTTTGCCATGGTCAATCAGCTCAGCCAGCTGTCTATCATTCAGAAGAACGGTAAAAAAGGATTTTTAAATCAATTGACGACAATTCAGTACTCAAACGCACTTTTTAACTTCCCGTCTGATATATAGCTGGTTTTTAAGAAGTCACAAATTGGCTAATTTTTGGCCGCTCATTTGTTGTTCCTTCCTGGCACAAAACTTAAACTTTGCTGTTGTGTTTTATTAAAATAATCCAATTAAATGTGTTTACTTCCTGATTTGCTTGATCCAGGTTGACTGACGACTGACGGACTGACTTTACTGGTTGACTTTTATTTTGAGAAAGCCTATGTTGAACTGGGACTGGATGAGCTTCGATCGGATGACGAAATGCAGACGACAATTACGACATACAATTATACATGATTTTTTAAGCAACACTGATATTTATTTATTGGGAAAGCCATACTACGAAGCAACTCAATTCGTCACAATATAATATTCACACATGTAAATTCAAATTTAGTAACAGCGCATAAAACTGACAATTTTACAATTTAAACCCTAACTGATAAAAGTTAAATATAACTAGTGAATGAAATCATCATTTTATTTTTTATGAAATCGCTTAGATCTAAAGTGTAGTTAGTATATCAAGATTAAAACCAAATTGTATACGTTGATAGGACATTAATTATTTCAAGGGATATGTATATGTGACCTCGCGGGAAATTTAACATAGGTTTGTTGAAGAAAAAAATGATTCATTTAATGTTAAATGGCAAAAATCAAAATCATACCAAAACATAATATAACATTCGACTCATGTTAGCCTTTAGCCCATTTAGGGAAAGGTATTCGAGAACCAGAATATTGATTAGTTTTCTCCCAACAACACCAACTCACGTTTCCCCGCGACTTCGTAACAAAAAATTCAAGGAAAAAGCCCAAAAGCCCAAGAACTAGTCCCCCCAAAAGGAGAGCAAATATCACGAGGATGTTCCCATCCAATGACGCGCTCGCCGGTGATGATTCTGTATCTGAATTGATGTTGCTAACTGACTTCTGAGCGTAACTCCTCGTAATGGAAATAGTTTCCAAGATATCCAACCATCTTTCCGTGATCCCAGACTCCTTAAACCTACCCAACCTTATAATGAAGGACAGCGGGATTAGTCGTTGGACAGTTATCTGGAAGGCGGAAAGAAAGTACGTCTCCTTCCCTATATTCCCCTTGTCTCCCAAATGCTTCGTGTAGTTATGGACAAGCCGGGATTTTACCAACAGCGCCGTTTTGTCACACTGAAGCAACAGCTTCAAGAGATATTGCTCCTCAACAAATTTGTATAACTTGCTAACCCCATCTGTGATATCCATATAGGATGGGTAATTCTGTTTTAGAGATTGCCCCGACGGCGAGCTCCAATATTCGGATAAGTACTTATCCATTACCGCTCCAAGAAAATTCTTCGGATGGAGTGAACTGTTTGTGAATACCATTTTGTCCGTCTCTATCGCTTTATTGCTCTCATAATAGGGTTTGTTATAGCTGTAGCTATTGAAGGCTACCATGGAAACGACGTGATGATACTTTGTAGATTTCTCATGTCCGTCAACAGCATTGTCTAGAAATTTTAGATTGTCCGTAACCGTCCTGTTTAGTAAGTCTGTGTAGCCCTCGCTCATAATACTGATTGAGTCCGAACCGGAATAAATGTCGAATTTGGCTTCAATTAACTGGTGGAACCTTTCATAATGGAGGGGTCTCCTGGGTGCCACCATATTATAAACGTTGCTATTTTTATAGCCATTGCTCAGCACAATCCCGACCAGAAGGAATAATCCAAGCAGCAAACGTATTGGGGTAGTTATGCCATCGGAGAATAGCTTGGTAGGAAAGGGATCCCCCTGCTCCAAAAGCACTTTTAACAGAGACAGCCCTCTCCCAAAATAATAATCATTATCTTCCGAAGAAGGAACGAGGAATCGCCAGACGGAAACTATTGCAATCAGACATAGTACAAGGTGACCCCAAACCTGGATATCGTAGACGTTGACAATATCCCCGAAAGCGAACGACTGTGCTCCCCGGTAGCCACAACTGACGAAGCGGATGCTATTTTGAGGATCCGGAATGTTAAACGGCAGAAAGAGATAATTTCGTCGATCTCCTGCCACGTTTAGTTCAGGAAAGAGACGGTCACCGCTAAACTCCGAGTCGTAGCCAATTTCTAGGATAGTGCGTTTTGTTTGAGGTCTTGGTCGCCCATTCACGCAGAAATTTCCCGGCTCCTTCCCACCCACGTAGAAGCTGTGATTTCCCAAAATGGAGGTTATTAGATATAGACTGATGTGCACCAGCCAATCATCCGATTCTGAGAATGCTTTCACCATTTCCGCTATTCCTCGTTGCTCATGGTTGTCGGATAAATAGTTGGAGCAGTGGATATCCAATTTTTTCCAACCTTCTTGGTACAGTGTAATCCCCCAATATCTATTGGATCCCATTTCTAAACGTGTGAAAAGATTAGCTGAATCTTCGAATTTAAAAGTGACATTTTGCTGAATATCCTCTGGTTTAACGCATTTAAGTGACGGATTTGGCGTTATGAATTCCAATGTGATTCCATACAATTGGTCCGTATCTTTCTCTTCCACTTTAGCAATGAAAAACAATCTGTTTTTGGCACGTAGCTCTCGATGGGCGGCTCCACTCCCCGTCACGGCATCATGCAGCCACTTTCTTATCAAAGTTTTTCGCAACTTACTTTTTCCTTCGATTTGACTGTTCCAGTCTGAAGATGGTACAACGAAGAATTGAAGTGTTGGAGTTTGGCTTGGTAGTATTGATTTAAATTCTGTGGGGTCTAAAGGCTCGTCTTTCGAGGTATCCCTCATGTACTGCCAGCCAGATGGGGATGTGAATGAATGTTTCCTGATTTGCGAAAAGCTACTATAAACTTGGAGTACATTTTCATTAGTAATTTTGGGAGGAAACAAGTCCACAATCTGCTGGACATTCCATGGCGTGGAGCGTGCAGAAAATTGGTAAAAGTCTACCTGTGCACACCGTCTAGGATAGAAAGGGTCAAGTCGGCCACCAGTCTTATTGTAAAATATACAATTCGAGATAAGCCCATGTGGATCCTCGCGATTCGATTCGAACATCCAATCAAACATCCAACGAAGTTGGGGATGTTCGAATATGTTGTCGTTGATTACCACCGGCATCGGCTTTCGGACAATTATGGGCAGTTGAGTGTTGAGGAAGTCAGCTCCCATGAAGTTTGTGACGAAAGTAAGTCTGCTGCTATCCGCAGATGCCAAATTACTGAATTCATCCAAATCGATTGGGTAAGTTGGGAGTTTCCACAATGCAAACAAGCTTTTCCAGAATTTTTTTAAGGTTAGGTTATTAAAAGGGGTGTATACTTTTAACGATGCATCATCATCACTATCACCGTGCCTATCGGTTAGTTTATTGTTGAGATTGATATGATAATTTTTGATTGTACTATCTGAAAGGATTAGGATTGGCAACAAACATAATAAAAGTAAGGAATGGAGGCGAAGGCCCCGGGAACGTTTCTCCGACATTTCTGCTTTGAATTTTTGATAGTTTACTACTAACTAAGGTTAAAAAGTGTTATTTTTTTTTACAAAATGCTCTGCAAATGCTTTCTGGTAAAAACTAATTCTTGACTTGTCTAAGCTACAAAATATGTTTTTGTGACTATCTAATACTGTAGGTTTTAAAATAAGGTAGAATAGAATTTTGTTTCAACGATACTTTCTAGAGAGAAACTTTTTCTATGCTTGCAAAAAGTAATTTAATAGAAGCAGAAGCTTCATACGGAGTTAAGTTACAGAAGCAGACACTTTTTTGCTAGTCAGCCCGTAAACACTTGAAGGCATGGACATGTACGTTTATTTGTGGTTTTTGGTTTTAAGCATTGGTCATGGGCGGCTTGTTTTTTTTAGATTGAGCATATTTAGTGCGTCAGCATATTATTACACGTGTAAGCTGCGACGAATAACTTTTAAATAACCCTGAAAAGTTACAAATGTGGCGGTTTTGTTCTAGAAGGACATATATTTGTTTGTGCAAATGACATTGGCATGACACTCGCGAAAGATAAATCCGACTATAGTTTTGGTTTCCAAAAAATTAACCAGATCAAATACTTCGCGGTGCGGCGGGATAGTTTAAATGCTAGTACGAACTTCACGAAAATGCATATATTCTAATTCATCAACGATAATATTTTTACGATGTTCCTATTGCTAATTGTTGGATTAGGAGAGACATTTGAGAGAAAATTCGCAGCCGGTCTTGAGTTTTCGTGCAAATAGAGAAACAGACAATACCTAGCAAATATCATAACTATACGCTTAATACTTCCGTACTAAAAGTAGCTATCTGTAATCCAACCAATTAAAATTAGTAATAGGTATAGGTGTATAAAAGATATTTTAATGCTCCACTGATTGACTTTTTTTCCAAGTCCTTTTTTATTGAGTTCGTCAAAATTACAATATAATTTTTCACCGGAATAACAATAACTAAATGTAGTTTTTAAAGTAGATACAAATATCAGAAACAGGTTCACAATGAACTAATTCATACTCACAATCAAATCAGTATGACCTGTACACAACTTTACAAGAAACTATTAATTTTATTTTACCTATACATATTAATGGTTCAGCGTTTTCACGCAATACCCAATAAAACTTTGCCTGTCAAACATGGTACTCGTTTAAAGGGTTGTGCTTGCCCATTATTGTCAAAATATTACTTATATTTAAAAATTTGGGTTTGGTATGCGAGAGGGAAAAGTTTTTCTTCGCTTAACCTTAACCCAGCCGCCAACAGTAACTCCAACTTGTACCACAACTTCCAGCAAAAATCCAGACAAAGCAATTAGTAGTCCAACTAAAAGCAGCGTAAACAAAACGACAATATTCCCATCCATCGAGACACTCATTTGTGAGCCATCATCATCTAAATTGCGAATTTGCAGATTAGCCCTGTCTTTATTTTGTTCCAATGAAATGGCGTCCAAAAACTTCAACCAATTCCCCATTATCCCAGACTCCTTAAACTGAGCCAGCCGAAGCAGGAATGCCACCGGGATTAGCTTTTCCAGCGTTATTTGAATACCAGATTGGAAATACTCCGCCTTTCCAACATTCCCCTTCTTCCCCAAATACCTTTTATATCTTTTTGCCAATCTGGATCTTACGATGAGTGCCGTTTTATTGCATGATTTGAGCAATCCATATAGGTATTTATTTTCCAGCTGAAAATACAACTGTCTTAAACGGGCCCATTTTCCATCAACATCTAGTGAGCTGTACAGCCAATCCCAATTCTTGACTTTGTAAAGCTGCACGGCATCCATCAAAAAGTCTTTCGAAGTCAAGTCCGTATTTTTGTACACCAACTCATTTGACTCTATCAACTGCCCAGTTTCAACCTGTTTCATAGGAAGTTGTCGCGATCTCTATCTCGGAACAAATCATGTAGTGGTCGGACTGTTTGATGTGCCTGGCTGGTCTAATGATTTCTAAATGGTAGTCGTCCTCCGTTTTACTAAACAGCTCCTCCAGATACCCGGAATAGAAGAGAGCCCCTGGTCTCGAGTAGATAGTAAAGTTATCCCTAACCAGCTCCTGGAATGTTTCGTAGTGAAGCGGCTTTCTGGGGGCAACCATGTTGTAGACGTTTGTATTTTTATAGCCGTTGCTAAGCACTATACCCATCAGAAGAAAACATCCCAACAGTAGTCGGATGGGGAAGCCAAGCAGAAACGTGCTGGGGGGAAAGGGATTCCCTTGCTCAAGGAGGACCTTTAGCAGGGACAGTAGACTCCCGAATATGTCGTGGAAAAATTCCTTACCATGGACTAATAGCTTCCAAGTCAATAGAACAAATGCCAAACTCAGTCCCAGATTCAACCAAACCCATGCGCTGTACACTGTCGTCACCTCCATAAATGAGAATGAAAGGATCCCTCTGTGACCGCAACTGACGAAGCGGAAACTATTGAGAGGATCCGGAATATTCATGGGTAAAAAATGCTTCATCCTGCTCCTCACTTTAACCATCATATTTGCGGATTGGAAGGCGTCGCTACTGCTCATCTGTATTGCGTTTTTGGGCGGGTCCTTCAAACGGCCGTTACTACAGAAGACAGAACGACCAACTTTATTCACGTTATAGCTGTGATTTCCCATTACGGACGTCAACAAGTGGACAAGAACATGCGCCATCAATTCATCCGTGTTGGGGAAGGCTCTGACCATTTCTTGTATTGGATTGTGCTGGCGGCGGTCTGAGTTCGCCAAATAATTTTTGCACATTTTGAAATGCCAATGAATAGTGTCATCTAAATGGTCAAGGAACCAATGGACTTGAAGGTCAGAGCGCCTGAACTTCAGTTCTTCGTACAGCTGGTTTTTGGTAATGCTCCTACTTCCAATGGAATCGTTAAGGGTGAAATGTTGTAATAATGACTGTTGTGAAGTGATGTGCGAAAAGGAGAGGGGACGACAGCCGACTTTTTCAACTGGCATGATCACTTTTGCAACAACATATGCCTGATTTTTTGTACGCAGATTATTGTTATCCGACCACCCAGCCTTGTTATAGATCCATTCTTTTAGAATATTATGGTCTAGTGACTTGTTTTCCTGTGTTGCTGACAAATTCCATGGAACTACGAAAATTACCAGTTCCGGAGTCAAGCTGGGCAGAATGTATTCAAAATCTTGGTCATTTTGCACATTCCGTTGGTAGTGCCAGTTAAAGGGGATACGTCTTATGGACTCTGAGAAAGGGGGAAAGACATCTTGAACTATATTTATGACTTTGGTAGTGATTCGTGGGGGAAACAACTCAATAGTTGCCTGGCAAGTCCAAGGCTTTGACCTCGCCGAGAATTTAAAGAAGTCGAGCTGGGAACAGCGAAGCAAGTAATGTTTGTCATGTCGGCCACCGGTCTCATTGTAAAAAAGACAATTTGAAAGAATGTCTTGCTCCAATTTATCCTCCTTAGTAGAGGAGCTCTGATGATGGTGGTGGTGGCTTTCCAGCATCCACACAAGATTCCAATATTTTTTCTTCACAACGTTGTCATTTATTACGATTGGTGTCGGTTTCCGAATAACCACCGGGTCACTAATGTTAGCAACGTCCAATCCCATGAAGTTTCTAACTATTGTCAAGCAAGACCCTAGCTCGTCGAATTGTTTTAGGTCAATCGAAGGAATTTGGTTTGAAAGTTCCCATGGGGAAAACATCTCGTTCCACATGTGATTCACAGTGGGGTCATTGAAAGGGGTAAAGGCTCTCAGAGAACTGTTTAGCATTTTCAAATCCTCACTTGGCTGTAGTTTCTTTGCCTTAAATACCGCTTGTGCAGCTACATCCCAACAACAGAAGAGGACCACGAACAAAATTAAAGCAACCCAATCCAACAAAGTTGGTAAACCGAGAAGGGGGTGTTTGGATCCCATATTTTGCATAGGTTTTAGCCACAAAGAACAAATAAATTTTTCAAATTTTAAGATTTAGATAATATTGAAGCCATTTGAATTTGAACGCAGTTTAAACGGGCTTGAAATGAAACTATAATTTTACTTGATTTTACAAATAGACCAATCAATCATGTCCAAGCGCCGTATGGAGTTAGGAAAGGAATTGAGATATACAAATACGTAACCATTCATCAATGACACGTACAGATAATAATGTAATAATGAACATGCTCACAAAGTCA
>JAQIWX010001422.1:0-10361 GCA_034696785.1 Lepidocyrtus cyaneus
CATACTATGCTCGAAAGATTGATTGTACATTGATTGAAGTTAGGTTAGATTCAGATTTTTTAACCATCATTTCACCCGTTTTTGAATTGCAGGTCCGCCTAAGAAACCTTGTGCAGGTTTTCGGTGTGAATTTGGGAATAAAAGAGAATTCAGAACTGTTCTTCACCCTGCACGTGACCCCGCTCTCAGCCCCGTTCTTCACCAGTGAGCGAATTCCGAGGAAAGCAGGGCAAAGGGTATACCTTTGGAAGGAAATTGAACCTGAAAATGCGTCCTACACTGGGGTCAAATTCTCTGCGAAAGGCTGCACCATCCGGATTTGGTCGAAAACCAAAGACAGTGAAAAATGTCAACCTGTACTAACATGGGGAGTTTACTTTGAAGGACTGTATCGACTAGGATCTCAAAATGATTGGAGTTCGGATATGTTTGAAAACAATGTCATCCTTTTTAGGACACCATTTGGGGTTTTCACCGCGGAATCCTGTATCAAGCCCCGCCCCACTTCGCTAACAAAATATTTAGTGATCTCTAAAACTGTTGCAGATTGTAAGCCATCGTATAAATGTAAATTGCTGGCATCTTTACATAGGAAACAAAGGGCCATAATAGATGAGGTAAGTTTCTTTCTGTACAAATGAAATCCTGAAATAGTTGCTTTTCGAATCATAGATAGTTGGTTTTTGGTTTATTGACTTTTAATAATGAATGTACGATGTTTTCCAGGTTGAATTAGCTATAGAACTTAAATCGGAATGCGAAACACTTGCCTTCACGGAGCCCGGGAGCAACACTGTGCCTGCAAATGAAAGAAGAATTATTTTATCTAGTCGGGGAAGGAAGATTAGGCCGGGGTCGAAAAAGATTCAACTGATATTGAAGAAAAAGATTGAGGAATTTAAATTCAAGGTTCTGTCTTTGGAGGAGGAGAAGAGTCGAGCGGAAGGAAGATTACAGCGAATAAAGAAAGAAAAACTGGGCATCGATGAAATGAACAAAGAGTTACAGGATAGGATCCAAAGCTTGAATAATGAAAGAAGAAGCCTTCAACAATTCAAAATGACCCTTATTGATAAAAGGCAGCGATTATCGCAATTGCGGTCCGATGTCTTTCTTCGGAAAAAACAGCTCATATCTGAACTTTCCGTGATATACCCGCTGACGCTTGTAAATAAAACTCGTACTTTTTAACAACGAATGCTATGCTGTATTGAAAGTGGCGTCAACTGTATGATCTTCTTTTATTCATTTAAATTTGATTAGATTGACAGTGTGACGAGATACTCAATCAATGGAGTGCAGCTGCTGGAGCCTGAACTTTTAGATTACGAAGGTGGAGGCCAATCGTCCGTTGCGTTGGGCTACACCGCCCATTTAGTTTCCATGTTATGCTTCTTCCTTGGAATACCGCTACGCTATCCAGTCAGACATTTTGGATCTAGATCAAGAATTAAGGACGACATAGCGGCAAACATCCAGGAACGAGATCGGGAATTTCCTCTGTATTTCAAAGGGAAACAAGATGTATTCTGCCAGTACGGACGTTATTTACTGGATAAAAATGTTGCACAGGTTAGGTGGTACTGCGGTCTGGTTACTCAAGATCTGAGGGCTACTCTCCCGAATTTGGCTTCGTTGATTCATAATAGGCTCGCTATTAAAGGGTAATGAACTCACATGAACTCTTCTTCAAAATAATCTGCCATGAAGAATACTCAATTGATTACAGCACCATTTTGAATACTTTTAACAGATGGGATCCGAATTATGAAGATGACTCCTTGGAAGTGGCCCAAGAAATAACGGAAGAAAGTGACCAACTGTTATTCCGCTCCGAAAATAGTATCAGTTTAGATAAAGGGCTTGATGATCTACACCTACAAGAGGACAAAGTTAAGGTATGCACTACAACTCGTCCTTGGAGCAAGAGCAAAGGAAAACGCATTGACAAACTTTGATTTTAATCCGCATATCATTTCGATTTAATAGGGTAATCTCAGCAACTCCGTGGCAAATATTGAGTTCGCTACTAACAATTCCGTCGCAGTTGGGGATGTGTATAGAGGGAGAGCTCAGGAAAAAATTCTAACTGGATGGAAGAAAGTGGGCTTAGTGCAAGCGGAAGAGATAGATCCTACGTGGCTCGTTAGCTCAATGGATGCTGACTCGGATTGTGGGCGACGATTATCTACATGTGTTAAATCTCAGCAGTCTGACTTTGAATCTTCTGTAGTGTCAAACTCAAGTGAGCATGGTAAACTGAGAAGACGTAGGATCGGACAAGTTTCTCTGCCTGAGCAATTTTCTGATGAAACCGGTTCCTCATGTGACAGCCAAGATGTTTCCAAAACGAAGGTCACCGAAAACAACAGTGTTCCTGTCGGAGACGTTAGAGATAGTACTCACCATATTCCAGATGGCTCAGTGCAAGCTAAGCAGTTACGATTGTTGGATCGTAGAATTAGTATGTATTTCGGGGAACGTCATGGAGTTACTTCTCAGCGCGCTGTTAGAAGAACGCGTAGCTACGAAAAGCTGGCTTGTAACAGCTCATCCTTTGAAACAGACATGAAAGAACAGCAGAAGAATAAAGTCAAAGGTGTTCCTGAAACAGTGGTAAATCAAGGTGCTAGAATAGGTATAGGTGGGATTGGCGGCGAGCCGTATTTTAGTTGCATCACGAATTCGGAAGTAAGCGATGCTGATACAGATAACTGTGATTTCCATGTAAATCCTCCCGTTGAGATTCCTGTTGTTGCAAAAGACGTTGTTGAGACACCGAAACCAGTATGTCCTGTTACAGATTCTAACGAGCTACCTCAAACGCCGTCGTGTTCCGAGAATGTAGCTTATGAAGAACCTCCTGCTGACATTGTTTCTCCAACTGTCCCTACACCCACTGCAGAGATTCCGCCTACTGACAATAAAAGTGTGAAAGATGGCAACATTGTTGAAGATGAAGAGTTTTCAGATTCGTTGGCAGTTTTAATGGATGATGAAAGAAGGCAACCCTCGGGAAGGGAGTTGGATGATGAATCTCTTTGGAATCGTACAGATGCACTGATGAGTTCATTCCAGTCATTTAATTTAATTAGGAAAAGTACCGTAGACCCGAAATAGTTAATTCAAACGTAATACTGTACTTACGATAAACCATGGTCGAATTATAACTCGCAATATTTACTTTTATATCGCAACTAAGTTTAAAAAACAACTTTACATTGTATAGCTTTAAGCGAACTTTACACTTTGGAAGTGTATTAAAACAGAAATAGCCTTATCCATTCCAGCATTCCATTCTCAGATTGATTCTGCTCCAAAGACCACAACGCTATTGAATATTACATACCTTTCTACCCTCCTCTTTGTAAGAAGACAAATAATGTGATCTGCGAGAATTGTGATTGCCAGTTTAATTGAAGTTGATCATTGATTCTACCGATATTATTAGCGTTTAATTTTAATGCCAAAGGTTTCGTATGTTATTTTAAAATTCGTCCCTCCGAGACGTTAACGTTTTATTATCCTTAATTTCTATTATGTAACTGTCAATGAATAGTAGTTGCATGAATAAATCCGTAGAAATGTCGTTTCAAAAAGCAAGTCTTATATGTAGTCATCAGCGTTATTTTATTGGCAATTTAAACCGCATACAGAATGCCAGATTGTACAAATATGTCATACAAATTGTGTTGTTGTGATCGCTTTTATTTCTTTTATTACATTTTACTAAAAATCGATATCATCCTCACAAACTTAAGAGTGTATATCCCTGTTCCGAAAATAAATCTTAAAATGCATAGAAAGTGACACAGAAACGTTCGTTTATACTTTTATTTCAAAAAGTCTTCTATTTTAAATTATTGGTTGTTTTGTTGTGAAATATAAAGCACAGAGCGCGGTCACATGTAGGGGGTGTTAAAACAAATAACAAATTATAACGTAAAATAAGAAACGAGCATTCACCCAATTTTAGTGCGCACTGCATTAAAAATATATATACAGTTTTTCTACAGAGAATCTGTTTCTTATCATGTCCTTATCATCCTTAATCCACTAGAAAAACGAATATAAGTTGGAACTATAGTAGTTCAGTAGTCAGACACGATGATTAGCATTTGATTGCAATCCCAAACCCCATTTTACTTTAAATAATAACACATTACTAAAATCGAAATCCAACGATCATAGAGGCACATCTGCCGACCCAAGTCCCATATTAATGTTGATGATGTCATTGAACAGATTTTAAAGTTTGTTTTTAGAGTAAAAATTGAAATCCGTATGAGTTGTACATGTAAGATTCTCAAATAGTTACATAATTATAAATCGGTCTAGTAGTATTTATATTAAGCGTCCTTTTTACAGTTATGTATTACATAGGCAGAAAGTGGCGTGACAAGCATATTATAAAATATTTAAATCGAATGGATTTACTATTCGAAGAACATTCTTTTCCCTATAAATACGAATCGGACAAAGATAGGTAATATTTTTCAGATGGTTACTGCTCAATGATGATTTACGCATGATTTTAGCCGTATAAAATGGAGGAACCATCAACATCAGTGACATGGATCAACATCAATAACTGAAAATTCAACTGCGACAAGTGCTGAAAGCTGCGCCCATATGATAAATACCCCCCACTTGGTAACTATTTTGCAGTACGTTGCAAATATTGTATCAATGATCGCCATCATCTGAAAGAGAAAGGCACATAAGTTAATACACATTTTTGGTTAAAAAAAATATTCACTGAAGAATGTTACATGTTATTTGTTCAACGCACCTTTCTTTCGTTCCTCGCCGTTCTTGTATGGTACGGCTCCCCCACGAATCCCAGCAGGGAAATGAGGCTGACCAGCACGAATTGGTTTTGCTAGAAAATTTCGAATCAGAATTGTACATTATTACTTTCTCATGACGCTCCTAAATAGGAACAGGACCTTATTATTATAACGTGATCTTTTTATCTTACCAATCTGAGCAGCATGACTTCTTCTGGAAAGATTTTTCTGTCGAACCGCTTCCTTTATTCTGTCTACTTCATATTGGTAACGTTTTCTATCCCGCATTGCGCCTTCCTTAGCCTCACGAAGCGCAGCTTCCAACGCTTTCACTCTTTCCATTGTCGCTCTGAGCCGCTTCTCCAATTTAGGAAGTTCGCATCGAAGATCTGCATTGTCTCGTACTAACTGCTTGTGTACCTTTGTAAGTTGTTCTAGATTTGTCTCCAAAAATGAGATCTTCTGCTTTTGCGCCAAGGAGCCACTAACATCTTCAGTGGCATCCATCGCAGCACTGTCCACTCCAACGCTCTGTTTAATAAGAAAAGATTTTATTATAATCCATTTTGCAGCATTAGTTGTGATTAGGGGAAGTGTTGCACTCCATTTACCTTTCGCATCCTGTTCTGCAAATCATTCACAAACATTTTCCTAAGGTTAAGAAGGGTTTGGAGTTCTTTGGAAACGGTTTCCTGCAGACCATTAAGGTCTTTACGGGCTTGCTCGCGTTTTTCCTGAGCCAGACTAAATAGAAATAAAATAAAAAGTCATTACAAGATGGTTAACCACTAAAAAGTCCAAAGCATGCCGACAATATATTTAATCCGAGTGCTTTCACTTACACTAGCTGTTGCAACTTTTGACTCCTTTCTGTTTCTTCACCCTTGAGCCTTTCATAGTCTTCTTGCAACTGTTGTTGCTGGCAAGCTAACTTTTGATTCGTGCTGAAATAGAAAAAAGCAAATTGATGTAAGAAATTACAACTAGGTATGTATGGTCTAAATAAGAGTATCTGGTCAGTGGAAAGTCACTTACTCTCGTAGTTGATCAACCATATTTTGTTTGCCATCAATTTCATCTCGGAGAGATTGCACCTGCTTCTGATGCTGTACACGATTCTCTTCCAACTGATTTTGTAAGGCTTCCTGTACAGTTGTATCTACCTTACTCGGACCCAATGACTGGACTTGCTCTTGGGCTCTTAGTTTTGAGCATTCATGATTAAGGGCATCTACTTGTTCTTCCAATGCTCGTTTGCGACTTTCTACATCTTTAGCAGTTTCTTGCAAGGCATTCATTTTTGCCTCGGTTTGTGCAATCTTCAATCTGCACTCACCCAAGGACTTTTCGTATTCGTCCATCTAAATTTTCAAAAGGTAAAAATTATTATTTGACACATGTGATATGAGATGTGGATGAATATATAAATACGCATTTTTATTTGCCACGCACCTTCTTATTGCAATCCATTTGGGACGATTCTAATGTCTGACATCTGTGCACCAAATTCTTGACTTCAGCCTTTGCTTTGGCTACCATCAACCTTGCTGCAGTGAATTCTTCTTCCACTTTCTCTCCCAACTTAATATTTTCAACAATTGGACTACCAATGGCTTGCCCAATTTCATTGAGATCTTGTAGAAGGCTTGCCAACATTTCATTGGTTTTCTTGCGCTGATGAGTAGAAATTTCCTTCAACTGTTGCATATCATTAACGGTAGCACTCAATTGGGTCTGAAACAAAGAATTAGAATGTTAGATTAGTTGCATGACCAACCTGCAACTGTTACTAACGAATTCACTGGAAATGGATTCTCATTCATAAAACATTTAACAGTTTATCATACCTGTTTCTGCTGCAATTCCTCATTTATCAGTTCGAATTCACGAGCCTTGGCATCAGCCTCGGAAGCCTTTTGGTCGTAGTTCAGGGCTAATTCTTCCAATGCTTGAAGTACTTCTTTAACTTCGTCCTTTGCAGCCTCGTTTTCAGCTTGTATTCTTGCCATTTCCTGTTGCAACTTTTCATAATCACGTCGGGAGGTGGAAATTAGTTCTTCCTGTTCCATCAACTGTTCCTTGAGCTTTTCCACCAACTGACATTGCTGGGTAATTTCTTCGTCTTTTTCATCCAACTGTAGGTACAGTCTTTCTCTTTCTTGCTCCAAACGGATTCTCTCGTCAGAGCTTAAGGAACTTGTTGTCATTGCTTTAGCCGGGGCTGCTGGTGGAGGAGGAGCCAACAATGGAGTTGCTATCAAACGAAATGATAAAATTAATTTATAGATAACTGAAAGCAAATATATAAATTCTATAACATAATCCATTTCTATGAGTGACTAGTTTACTTGTTTCACTTGGAGTCGGCGCGGAGGAATCTTCCTTCAGAGAAACTTGCTCGTCTGCAGAAACAGATTCACCCTTTCTCCATCTTTCCAATTCGTCCTGTGCTTTCTCCAACTTTCCTCGCAGTCTCGAAACTTTCTCCTTTTCCCGTTCATATCGTCGTTTCCATTCCTCAGCCGTGAGTTCTTCATTCACGCTTACAACGTTCTTAATTGTCTTTGCTCTATATAAATACCAAAGAAAATAAGTTAATGGTTCTGCTATTAACCAGCTTGACTGAAGAGACGGCACCACAGCGGTCAAGTCAGTGGGTGAAGGTATAAAAATTGATGTAGCATTTACCTGCGACCGAAATCTAAGGTAGATTTAGTTTCGGACTCATTAAAGGATGCTGGAGAACAACAAATGATGATCGTTGTCCGTGCATTGCCTCCCAAAGACTCTTGCAGAATACGCGTAAGTTTGGAATCTCGATACGGGATGTGGGATTTCTGCAAGATGCAAAAAATGACATAAAAATGCTAACCCTCCTTATTACTGATTTTACAAAGTATCAAAACCATTGATGATTACTCACCACTCCTTCAGCTAGTGCAGATATTACGTTCCCCAACGCTGACAACGACTTATTAATATTCTTGGCTTCATCTAAAACTTGACCCTCTGCTCCTGTCTTTGAAACCTTCTCACTACCAGCTAAATCCACTATAAAGGTTAAAATGGAAATATTAATAATATTAACATTTACATGATTGTTTGCTTACAAGTTTGGAAGGTAATTGAAATCAAAGCTACATTATTCCACTTACCTAGGTACAATTTCCCAGATAACTTCTTCTGGTTCTCCAAATTCTCTTGCTTCACGTTGATCAAAAATACAGAATGACTTCTACTGCTGTGCTCATTCATGTCTGAAAACAAAACATGACAACCCGGATAATGAAGCGAACGTTACGAAGAAACGTCAGGGACACTAACTGCGACATTTTTAGAACTTACTTGTTACAGCGATGTGCCTATTTGCCTTCCCCTCCTCAATCACTTCAAACACTTCATCAGGCGAAGAGACAAATCTTTCTGTTGCACCTTTCACATATGGAATCCTATTTTTGTCTTCATGTACACTAAGGTTAACTTTGGTAACGTCAAGTAAATCCCTTATCTGCAAAGCAAATTGGAACAGACACAGAGATTCATTAGAGATCAAAAAAGCAATTCCGGAAGAGTAATTCCATACGACCAATAATCGAGGTCAAGAATATTAACTTTCCCCACATACCTTATCAAGATAAATTTCATAATATGAACATTTTAAGTGAAATTCTAAATTTTCGTCCATGGAATATATATGGTTGAATATATCCTGGACAATTCGTGGAATTATGCCTTGTTTTTGGGGATCAGCCATGACACCTTCCATGGTATGAGTCTTCCCGGAAGATGTTTGTCCGTACGCAAATATTGTACCATTATAACCGTTGAGGACATCTAAAAGTAAAAAGTACCATTTAACCAAACCAATTAATAGACATAAAATCAGAGAAAGATGAAGAGAAAAAATCGCTTTCAAGTTTCAGTCTTACCTTTCACAATCGACTTTGCTGCATCGTCATAAACTTTTTCCTGTGTTGCATTGGGCTTGAACACCTTATCAAACACGTAGACTTTCCCCTGTTGGTAAAAATATTAAAGATTGAATAATGATTAAACTTTTCTTTTTGGTTTTGGTATGGTAAGTCTTTGATTACGAAAGCAAGCAGTTTGATTTAGAAATAATTTTATTTTCTCATTTACCCCGATTGTAATGCAGTTTTCCTCCGTGAATTTGGCTACGAATTTCGAACCAGCTTTCTCTTCCGCATCGTTAAGAGGTCGAAACCGACACACCACTTTAATACTGTCTTCTGCCTCGGGAACTACAGGAGGAGCTTCCGTCACCGATGATGACAACGACATCGTGGACGCTGTTACGGACATTTTCCAGCAATGTCAGCTTTTGGAGTTTGAGTAATCTGACAAAATATTATGCACCTGCAAAAAAATCAGAAAAACAATACAATTAGCACTTCGTAAGTTTTTTGTTCCTTAATTTGTAATTACTTTCTGTGAGTTTATATGGACTGAATTTCATTTCTCCCTACCGAAAATTCATATTATTTCCAGACAAATGTCTCTGTTGCGTTCGTGCAAAATTCGAAAAATTCTATTACTCTATTACATAATTTATCATAAAATTCCTCCTTCCTTCCCAGAGTTTCCTAACTTCATAAAGCTTTTATTCAAAGGATTTCCTTGTTTTGCGATTAGGAACATGAAGAAAACCACAGACAAAAACGGTCACTGAGTAAAAACTCTTTCCTTTTCCAATTTTTTGTGCTTCCTTCATTTTAGCTTTTGTCTCTATTTACCTGTTTTGTCTATTTTTTATCTTTTTATGTACACAATCAAAAACAATACATAAATATAAATCTAAATCATCACAAAAGTCAATGGGAAACAATAAATTCATGATTTCGATGTCAGTGGACAACGTGGGAGGGCAATAGATAGGAGAACAACAACAGATCAACCGACTCGACTGTTATTGCGTTCCTTGAGTTTCCTATTTCAATCAACCAATTACGATTGCCATCGGATCAAAAGGTGAAAGGTGAGGTTCTTTACTTACAAACGCAAGTAATGCGTTGGTATCGGTATTCATGAATGACTTTTTCCAAATAACTGCCTATGAATATACTTTAGAAAGCTTTTCAGAACGCAGCAGGGCTAGCTGTACGTATAAATACGGTCAGGTCAAATTCTTTTCTCAAAGCTAGAAGGAAGAAAGCAGGTGCAGGTGCCATAACGTTTTTTTGTGGCGGATTGTCAACTGTCGCGTGTTCCACAAAACATTCGACATTCAGCAGCTAAACAGTTTACACAACAAACTTTTGTAAAAGTGATAATAATGTGTATCGAAAGTCATTTACCTTTTTTTTTGTAAATACGAGTATCTGCTCAATTCGTGAATATTTCTGTAGTAGTATTTCCTTTGAATTTAGAGTCGTTCCTCTTCATTGAAGTTGAGTTACTTTTACTTTGATTAGGTAATTACACAATTATTACACAACAACAGGGAGCCGAATTCACAATTAACTTTATTATATCTTTTACTAAACAAACAGCTGCTTCAACTTCAACTTGACTATCAACAGAACAGCAAGCACATCCCTCCTCCTGCCTGCT
>JAQIWX010001423.1:0-10360 GCA_034696785.1 Lepidocyrtus cyaneus
TCACCGAAGCATTTTCCTTAACATATCAAATGCAATTGATGATTTGAAATGATTGGCAATAATTTCACACACCAAATATCTAAATAGCAGCTTATTGGGAGATAGTGAAAGTTCACTGACTTCATTTCCCTCCTGATTTCACTCAGAAATTATAAGGAAAACAGAAAGTAAATGGTAAATATTTTATCTCCACCCACCACATTTTTTTTATTAAGGTGAGGCTCATCAAGCTCAGGATCAGCACTATTGGTTGTGACAAATAAGTAAAATCCTTTGGCTAGCATGAACAAAATTTTTGTTTTTCAAAAACATGTTCATTTCGGATATCAGTGCAGAAGTGATAAATCAAAAGGAGAAACAAGATCTGATTAGCAATATTTTTGCTGTTTTTATAATTACCCAGTCACACGGATGAAACTCATACCTACCTACTAACCATGCATATAGGTACACAACTTGACTCCTACACACCAAGAAGTCATAATTGTTGAAGAAAAAGGGGATTAATTAAAAATACAAGCTGAAAATGTACTAATCTGCTGAAAAAATCACAAGATGAACACCTATTTCCTTTCTCCCTCGTTCATAACAAGTTAAGAAGAACAACTCAGAATTATCCTAGCAAATTAACCGTATTATGTATGATATGATTTATTAAGTTTATTTGGGAATATTTTTTTTATATAAAATTGTGAGTTGAAAAAAATTACAAAACTCACTTTTATGTAATGAAAACTAATGATTGTAGGAGGGCTTTAGCGCCGGCGGCTAGGGAATTAGATTATGCAATAAAATGTTAAAGGGAAGCTACTCTCCACTAATAATAATCCGTAATATGTATAAAACAACGATGAAAACCATCCATGCACGTTATTCGCGTTTTTTGTTTTCTTTTAATTGCTAATCACTCTCACTTGTAGTGAGGGAATGGGAAAACAACAAAAAAAAACTCTCATTTAAACAAAGGCAACTTTAAATTAGCTAATATGGCTTTGGAATGGCAATTCGAATGCCACCAAAAGCGTAAAATATCCTTAAGTAGCTCCAAGCTCTATTTCCAGTCATTATCGTAACAAATTTAATCAAAAATAACAGCCAAACAAACGAGCTTAAACGAGGGAGAGAGGAGGAAGGGAGAGTAAATTACGGATGTGAATCTAGTAGCTCAGCAGCAGATTATTCAAAAAACACTATAAAAAATGGCTGATTGTATGAGAAGAAGGAGAGAGAAAAAAACCGCACACAATTTCTTCAGTATTTGCATCACCATCATCATCATCATAAATATAAAACCGAGAAAAGGCATGAAAGTATAAAAAACGTGAATTTTTTATAGACTGCCATTCAATTAGTGATTATGCTAGGTGGATAGGTTTCTTAAAATTTCTTTAGAAACTAGCATTATACCTTCATATTTACTTGTTTGTAGTGATGGAGTGATAGATCGGAACATTGTTTTAAATTATGATGTTTGATTGGAGTTGAGTTAGCTCACAACCTTCTCTGCCATTATTGTATTCCAGTAGAAATGTTTAGAAGCAAAACTTGTTGCCCTGGCAAAAGTTGTTTTACGATGCGCAATTTTCTCAGGTAGTAGTTGTGCCACTAGAAGGTGGCCGTGAATTCGTTTTTGTAGCCTTTAGTCTATCATGAAAAGCCATCTCTCATCACCGCACCATAGAAAAAAAAACCACCACCACCACCACACCACCAGGGTAACACCAACGAGCAAAAACCCACCCCTATTCTAAAAGTGGTATTCATCACGAAGTCAAAACCACGATGATTAATAATTCCGATGGGAACTTTGCCCAACGTGATTTGTTATTATACTATAATCATGATGATCATCATCAGCAGCTTTCTCAAAAAAAAAGGTAGACACCACCGTCGTCTTTTCTCCTCCAACACATCAAGAAGTTAAGTAAGAACATCCTCTTTACTTCAACTTTGCACGGTAATTACAACAAAGTTCTGGTTAGTTACAATTAGCAGCTTTTCCTGTCCTCCCTTGTAAAGAGCGCAGCAGGGCTTCTCGTAAACTCAAGGATTGAACAAATTCACAACCATATTTGTTATTAATGCTATACGCTTAGTCATCATCATATTATTATCTAAGTACTGTGCTAATTAGCGCTCCTCTTTAATATAAGTCTGGCTGAAGTACGTGAGCAGCCTAGTGTTCTGCACTAATTTTATGATAATTTATGCCGAAAAGGCCTGGACTTACAGAAGGGGCCTTTCAGTTCTCGTTCGTTTTTTATAGGTTTGATATGATCCAGATCTAGCTAACAATAAGCAAGTCTCCATCTAATTGTCAATTTTTCCCCCTGCCCTCAATAAATGATACTTGCCTCCAAAAATAATCCTCGGAGGCATGATTTATGACTACGATAAAGTGATAATGATAACCAGTCCGTTTTTACTAACCGTCTGTCAATTTACATTGTGCCTAAATCAAACAAAGCAAACCTAGCTTAAATTTAATAACAACTTTAAGTATAAGCTACACCTAGCCCAAAAGTCTTAAACCGGCCTACAATGATGATGATGATGATATGATGATGGTGAGCCAAGTTGCCACACAGTTTCACAGGATTTTCGGAGGTCCGACCACCAGGGTTTTAAGAAGACCAGCGAGCAGAGTAAAAAGAAGGAATCCCTGTCGAAAGTGCTAAAGTCTTAAACGTTTGATCAATGTTGCTAAATAAAAATAACATGAATTTTTTGATAACGTTAGATTAGATCGAAGGTGCTAAATGATTTTTAATGATCAAAGTTGCTAAAGTTTAAAATAGTTTCTGGCTAAGTCAAAAACTACCAGACATTTCTTTGAATCCTATTCACTATTCAGTATATTAATTCAGTCATTTAATAGCATATAAAAATAAATCAAAAAATAAATAAATATATCAAATCGTGGAATAAATATCTTTCTTTACATCATGTATCTTAAAAAACCGCGGATCACATCGATGAAGTTAAATCTATGACTTTGGGTTTGATAATAAACTTGATACACCGGATCGTGTATGTCTTTATTTTTTCCTTGGCATTTCCCTGTACCGCAGCACAACGGACAAATGTTTTCGTATCTGCCATCGTGTAGCTCTGGAATCATTTGGATTTGGAATGGATTTGAACGTTTAAAATTTCAGCCTAGTTTAGCAATTTGTAATGTGTAATATAAATGGAATAAATTGTATGGTATTGTATTGATGATAAGGGGAAGCATCATTAGAATGATATGGAAATTAGAAAAAGGGGAAGATGGTAAAATGAAAATTATGTCAATTTAGCAACATTGATCAACGAATAGATTTTCAAAAATGGAAGGTAAATATTTTTTTAGCATCTTAGACCGCTGAAAAATGAATATGTAAATCTTGATTTCCTTTACGCACCTTTGACTGCATACCCTATTTGATGTATCTGTAAATTGTTCTGTTGCCAGTCATCGTAAACAAAAGTTGACTCAAAACAAAACGACTCATCCGAGCAGGCAGAGAAACCGAAGTTGGGCAACGACGTGAAGGAGTGGATCTCCTTCTGGGCCCTGTTCAAGCCTATCCACGACGACCCCAACCTGGACAACGTCGCCAAGTTTCGTCGGCTCAAGGGAGCCACCAGAGAAGGGAACAAGGCTAGGTGAACAGTGGACCTGTACGGGATGAATCCCAAAAGTCACACGGACGCCATCAAACGCCTCCAGGAAGAATTTGGGGATATGGGTCTGCTGCAGAAGGTCTACAGCAGGGATCTTTTGCAGATGGCGATAGATCGGTCGCAGGGAAAGGGGACCGATTTCAGCACCACCGTCAACCAGCTTACGGCCCACCTGCGGAACCTGAAGGCACTGGGACTCGAGGAGAAGGACCCAGCATCGCTGGTGCAGTCGGTGGTAGAGGTGGGCGTTCCGGGCCCCGTCTTCCTGGCCTGGCAACGTACCAAAAAAGGACCTGGACATCAACTGGAGAAGCTGATGAAGTTCCTCCGTGATGAAGTGCACCATGAGCACGAGCGGAGCCTCGCTCACTTCAATCTTGGGGAAGGGAAGAAAAAGAAGGAGGACAAGAACCCCAAGTCCGAAAGTTGAAAGACAGGGGCGAGGGAGGTAAAGGGAGGAGGCAAGGTGGCCCCTCCGCTGTCTCATTCGCAAATGTTGAGAGCCCCCCTAACGACAACAATAATAATAATCGTTGTGCTTTTTGCTCCCGCATTCACAAGGCTCGAGGTTGCAAGAAAGCCCGAAAGAGGAACTACGGGGAGAGACTTGCCATGGTGAGGGAGAAAGCAGCCTGCTTCAACTGTCGGGAGACAGGTCACATGGCGCAAGGATGCCACTCAAAGCAAAGATTGTGTGCAAACCTTGCGGAAAGCTACACCCGACCCTGCTGTGCCCACCAAAGGGATCTGGGAATGACGTACATCGTCAGGTTGAGGTGCAGGAGCAGGCTATCACGGCCTTCCTTAATCAGGATGAACAGCGAGGGGAGGGGATGAGGAGGAATCCCCAACGACTGCAGTTACGACAGCAACTACAGCAGCATCAGCAGCAACAGCAGCAGCTTCAACAACAGCAGCAGGAGTTTCAGTACCCGCAACAGCAGCAGGAGTTTCAGTACCCGCAACAGCAGCAACTCATCCCCTACGGCTACCTCCCCATCAGGCCAGTTCCACCGACACTACAGCAGCAGCTTCCTCAACACGAGTTGGACCGGGGCATCAGGTCCGCACAGCAAGGGAACCTGTTACCTTACCCCAAACAAGGAACTGGGCAACAAAGGAACCAGATTTAGTTCCCCCTCAAGGACCATCATCATCCCACTCCTTCCATAACTGAGTGTTGTCGGTCGACGTCCCCCTCCAGTTACTACCTGTGAGGATCGCGGGGAGGAGTGGATCGAGCGCAACCGTGCGCGCCACGATGGACTCAGGTAGCCAGAGGAGCTACGTCACCGAAGCCATAGCGAAGAAGATGAACTTCCAGTATCTCGGGGAGGAGACCGTCGTGCACCACCTCCTCGGAGGTAGGGAGACCCAGTCGAACACTCACAGTGTTGCGGAAGTGTGGATCACTGGGACAAATGGGGGAGGAATCATCACCTTCACCGCCAGCGTCGTCCGCATCAGACTGTGTATTGTGGTGGATTCTCTCTCGTATGCTATAGTCAGTCCTGCTTTGCAGACTGAAACACTATAGGGATGGCTGGGCCAGGGAACATTTCAGGGCGTTAATCATGAAAATGCTGAAAATCGGCAAAAACGTATCAGGCAGGTCGCTAAATCACCTTACACATGTTCAAATCTAAATTCGTCAAAAATCAGCTGATTTGTTGGTGTGAAAATGTAACAATAAACCAAATCAAATGAAATTTTGCACAGCGGATTTGGCTGAATGTTACATTTTCACACCAACAAATCAGCTGATTTTTGATGAATTTAGATTTGAACATGGGTAAGGTGATTTAGCGACTTGCCTGATGCGTTTTTGCCGATTTTCAGCATTTTCATGTTTAACGCCCTGAAATGTTCCCTGGCCCAGCCATCCCTATAGGGTTTCAGTCTACAAAGCAGGACTGACTATAGCATACGAGAGAGAATCCACCACAATACACAGTCTGGTCCGCACCATCACCAACTCGGCCCCAATACCAAACCCGGATCCTTCAAAGGGGCGTCCGTTTACCTGACACCAACCGCAACAACAGCCGCATTGACCTGTTCATCGGGAACGATGTCGGGCCCCGCCTCTACACTGGGGGCATCGTGGATTTGGGCTACGGACCAGTCGCAATGGAGAACAAGTTTGGATGGATCCTGTGCGGGAAGCTACCCCGCCACATTCCAAGGAAGAAGCTTGTCCCCCCCAATGTTAACGTGGGACTGGCCATGACGGACATGTCCATCAGCGCCGGGTGGGTTTTTGAGCTGATCGGAATCCGGGACCAGCCCGCAACCAAGTCAACAGCAAAGTTGGCCAAGCAGACGGAGGAACACTTTCGGAGTACAGTTCCTGCTCGCAAAGGTCAGGGAGCAATCCTGGCTCATCAACAGACGGGTAACCTGTAGGAAGATAATCAACGGGTGCGGAATATGCAAGCGATTTAACGCTCGGCGCCTGGAGGTGCCGTAGCCACCGCTTCTCCGAATCCGGACCGCGACAGGAGTCCCGTTTTCCACAGTGGGACTCGACTTCACCGGTCCTATCACGCTCAAATCCGAAGAAAAAGTTTGGGTAGCTCTCTTTACTTGCGCGACCTACCGCGCAGTCCACCTAGAAGTGGTGGACGACATGTCAACATACGAGCTGTTGCATGTCTTCAGAGCTTTCGTTAACAGGAGAGGAGAGCCCAACGTTGTCGTGTCAGACAACGGGCTCAACTTAGTTGGAGCCAACACCGCCTTGCTCAAGGCTTACGAGCGGGACCTCAGCCGGTTCGCGACGGAGGAGAGGATCCAGTGGAGATTCATTCATAATCTAACCTAACCTAAGCCACTCATCAAGACCAACCTGTGGAAGAAGGTGGTCATTAAAAAGAAACTGGTGGGGCTTCTGCTGGCGGTGGAGGAAGCCGTCAATAACCGGCCCCTCACTTACATGTCAGGGTCCCCCGACGATCCAGTTCCTCTCACCCCCAACATGATGGTGAAGAAGAGCGGGTTGAATTACTTCTCGAAGCTTGACTTACGAGATGGGGTCCATGCCAGGGCCGACATCAAGTACCTCGAAACCCTCTAGAACCGCCGGCCAGGAGGAAAGTTTAAGCCGCGGAAACTGGGGGATGCCGTTTTCATCGAGATGGACAACGAGCACCGGAATAAATGGCCCATGGGGTCAGTACGGGGTTAAGATCAAGAAGGGAGTTGTGGTCCAACGTCCAGCACAACGCCTGTTCCCGATGGAATTGGACGAGGAGGAAGCCGGTGAAGAAGCTGCCTCCACCTAAAGATAAGTGAAGCAGAGCTGCTTATCTTATTAGTTTTTTTGTATATATCGTTGTGTGCTAGGCACACTTTCAGTTAGGATGAAAACTCATTTGGTTTTTGTTTTTTTATCATTTTTCTTTTACGAGGAGGGGGTCGGAGGAGATGGACTTTTCCTTTCGTCGCGTTGCGACTCCATCTCCGGGGCCTACCGTCAGACGCCGGGTGAAAGACCCACCCGTGTTGCCAGCCAGCTTCAACTACGCGGACAGATCCCGTGCGGTTCAAGGAGTGTCGTAGGACCCGGAGCCGTTGCAGTAGTAGTAGTGAGGCCGCGGCCTCATCCCTCTCCCCAGCACTCGCTTTCTCCGCCTTTTGCCTCCGTCAGAACGGAGTAGTTTAGCTTTTTCCGATCATTGTTTCAGGTTAGGAAAGTATCGCAAACCGCCTTAGGGCAGCGGTACTTTGGATGAGGATGTGATGGGTTTATTCCAAGCCTCAGAGACACTTTGATCACGTTTCTATTCCATGATCTAGTTTTGAATGGAAGGGGGGTTTCATGAAAGCCCCGCACTGTTCTAAGTTACTGTAGCTTCTTTCGGTGATTCCGCCGCATTTTTGTTATGCTAGAGCCCCGTTGGGCATGATGTTATCCACTCTTTTGCTGCTAAGCTTTCTTCCAGAAAAACTTGATAAGCCTGGGAGTTTTGAGGCTGGCAGCTAGCTCTTTCTCGCCTCTTCTCCTTCTGGGAAGACGGCAGTACTCATCCAGCTTCCGGGCGGAGTGGATTATCGATTAACAGTAGACCAGCGTGTTCTCTGTAGGCCTTCTTTCTTTGTTCTTTGACTTAGGGTTCTTTCTTTTCAAGTGTTAATTAAAATATAAAACTCTAAACGTGTAGCTCAAAGCGTCAGATCAGATCCTGTGATCCGAATTCGGGACTTTGGAGTGAATCCAACTAAGCAAGGACTCAATTTGGCATCCTACAACTGACATTCCGCGGCCTAGAAACCGCAAACCATCAATTAAACTTTTAGCTCGTTTTTTGCCGATCAGACAGTCATCTTTTTGACCGAAAACGCAACAGTTGGTTTCCATTTAATTACATGAATACATGTAAATAATCCTTATTCATTAGGATATGCTATTTTCATTAGGCTAAAAAATATTCAAGAAAAATTACTCGGATTTAAGTAGACATTGCAAAAACATATTGCAAGGTATTGCATAAAATAGTGCAAAAATATTTAAAACACATTATACAATAATATTGCAAAATAATTCCTAAAAAATTAAAATATTTGTAAAAACATGCATGGTGGATACCGGCATTGAAAACGCAATCGAATGATACCCCACAATATGCTTAAAAGAATATTTAATTGGGATTACTTAACCATGATTAACTAGTCATGATTAAATTTTTATAATTAGTTTATATTACAGTTAAAATCAGCATGAAAAATACGATGGAATGATACTCCATACCAAATATTATAAAAAATTTAATTGTAAATATTTAATTATGATTAACTATTCATGGTTAAATTTTCATGATTAGCTGCATAATTAGCCTACGCCATGTGGGGGTAATAGTGTATGATTACCATATTTATGAGGAACCGTATGCTTGTTATGCCAAATGCATGCGAATGCAAATTCCATCATGTGCATAGGTGGGTGAAGTGTACGCCGCCTTACCATTCCCCATGTTGAGAATTGTACTTGTACTCCAACTGGCGAACCTCTGGATGATCTCATAGATCAATGTTATCTAACATTTCATTAGCAGCGATAAGACCAATCTCTCAATCATAAATCATACCTGCTTATCAGAAATCAGACACATCAACATGCAAATAAAAATATTAAAACATTGGCTTACGTTGCCCCAGTATTTTTGTGTTCAGTATAACAGAAGAAGAATACATGGCATATATGGCACCACACAATATGATGGTCGCTGTGTAACTGTGTATTCCAACTATAAGAGACAAACCGATCATTGGGATGATACAAAGTAGATGAGCCGGAGACGGAGAACTGGAAATAAGTTATTAATTCACTCCAACATATGCAGAAATTTACATTTGACGAAAAGTGTTGTCCAATGATTGACTATAGTGCATGCATAAAAAATATTGCAAATCTGTTTATCTTATCATCATGGTAAATATCTGTAACTCAAAAAAGGAGGCAATCTGAAAATATCACTGCTTTAACAATTTATGATGGCTGTTGAATATAATTTCCTAATTCCAACCTAAGTATAAAAGTGAACTTTAATTCGCGTTTATTCTTTTGCAATTGCCATTCATCATTGCTATGCTATGTTATATCATAATTATCAAACAAGCGAATCATCATTTTCTGAGCAACACTTTCACTTTTAGTTTTGTTTAAAATTTCAGGCAGTCTCGTAAGGGGTTTACCTCACCTCTTTAAGCTCCCAGTAAAGGCCGCGTTAAATGTTTACGGCAATACATGACAATATCCAGGAAAAATTATTGTCGCAGAGATGGAAAAGGAGGAAAAGGAAAATATTAGAACTCATCTCCCCGACCTTATAACCTACACAATTTGTGAATCAAAACTACTCATTTTCTGTTATCAGAAAGGGGTTCTATCCATTGGTGATATCGATAAAATTGTAAGAAATTAAAAACTAAAATATTTACACACGGCTTGCGCATATTATTTTTATCTAACTGATTAATACAAAGTTTGTCACAAAATATAATTTTCTATTTTACAGGCGGCCATCAAAGAACACATCGACAAGGCTTGTGCATTTTATGACATCATTCAAACAAAAAGCGACGCTTATCAAGTGCTCAAAGAGGCCCTTCTCCTAACGGATCAAAAGGGAATAGTCGAAATCTTGGAAAATGGATTTACTCCATCCACCCTGGAAGCTGATGCGAGAGTCCGAAAGATCCTCCATGATGACCACAGCGACAGGAAACGAATAAGATTGGAAGCCTCCCTACAATCCCCATCAACAGTTCCCATATTTGATGTCAGCGCTCCAGTTCCACTGTTCACCGGGAGGAGGAAAGAACTGGAAGAACTTCACGAGAAAATACTGCGAAGTGCTGGGAATGGGTTGCCCACAGTCATCTCCCAGTTAACTTCCATCAGTGGCCTGGGAGGGATCGGGAAGACTCAGCTAAGCCGTCAGTACGTTTTGGAGCAGCAGCGTCAGTCCTTCGATGGCAACTGCATTTGGTTCGATGCGGAAACGGAAGACAGCTTGGGTGAGTCCTTCCGGACGCTTGCCAAGGACCGGCTGGAAATCAAGACCACTGACGCCAACGGCTCTGAAAAGAAAATCAGCACTGTTGTATCCGAAGTGTACAGATTCTTCGAGAACCGGAAGTCCCTTTTCATATTCGACAATGCGGAAAGGGCAGCGTGGTTCAAACAGTTTCT
>JAQIWX010001424.1:0-10358 GCA_034696785.1 Lepidocyrtus cyaneus
CGATCTTTAGGCATCGCACTTTTAGAGGAGCTAATATGTTTAGCAGATAAGTTCAAATACGACATTTCATGTTCAAAGAGCCAGGTTTCTTGAAGACATACAATACCATAATCATTAATGACGGAGCGTAGCCAAGGGCCATTGGTTTTGATGCCTTGGCAGTTCCAAGTGAGAATTTTAAGCCTTTTCATTATTAATATTACTTTCTGCACTACTTTTGGAGACAGGCCGCGGAATATGTGACCACTCACGCACAAGAGAGCCCTTTGGCCATTTTTCCGGTCGGGAGAAGTCCTCATTGTCACACGTTTGATATAAGTTTACACGGAAAGCAGTTTTAGTTTCATGTTTGCACTTTAAACGATGAACGTCTTGCACTTCCCATTCACTTTCTTCTTCTAAGAATTTTCTTATTTCTGCTGCTGTAGTGTTCGGGTCGCATTTTGTAATGCAGAATGATGAAACTGTTTTGACTGTTTTGATTGCTGTTGACTGAGAAGCCCCTCTTATAACTGGTTTGGGCTTTGGTTTAGGTTTGGCTCTAGATCTTTTATTGATTACTTGATTCCATCCTTCCGAGTCTGGAAACTGGATGGGATTAGTAGATTTGGATGGGCTCAGTGGGGTACTCGCTAGCGGTTTCGAGGAAGTTTCATTATGTATCGGTGGAAACATTTCTTGCACTTTTGAATTGCTCCATGTGGATTTCGAACTCTTTTTCCCAGTACTGGCTTGAATAGGCTGGGTTTGACTAGAGTTGACACGCTGGAGAACTGAGTCTGCCGTGGATTGCCGTTATTGTGAGTAAGTATGCATATTCCCCAGCTATGCCAAATGGGTTATAGATATTGGCTAGCCCCTGAACTGTTCACTAGTCAAGTAAAGCCAAGAAGGACTACATACTTTGTACTAAGGTCAAGAGAACACTTTATGCATTGAGTTTCTCTCACCTGATTGCACTTGGGAAAAAAATTGCGTACTTTAAAACTACATGTTATTCGCGAACTAAGAAAACATCTCTAGTGAACTATCCGTCAGTTCAAAATATAAATATTGCAAAATGTGATTAAGTGATTTATATTAGAGTTTATAAAGTATATTTGATGAATTTATTGCAAACTGACTTAACTGATAAATATTTATTTTAACACAAATTAGGGCTGAGTGCTGTAACGGCGGTATTGAGACAAATACATCTCCATTTTTAACAACGGCGGACATGAAAAAAGCGGTCTTCGTCTCGGCGGTTGCGATACGTAATCGTACACACAGGGCATAGTGTTTTATGAAAAGTGATATGCTTTGCTAGTGCTTTTGTTAAAGTGTTAATAGTGGCTTTTCGCTATTACTTTGCAGAATTTCATCCTAAAGGACTGTCCTATTAACTTCCTTCTATTTTCTCTTGACCAGCGTCCAACAATTTCTTATTCATTCCATGTAAAAAAGCACAAAGTAGCACACACAAACTTTGTAATTTTTCTCTCTCTAATTTTTACCCTGCCATCCTTTTCTAATAATAAACCGTCGTTTTCACTCGATATCCTGGTAACTCAAATATTTTCACTTTTGAATTCCTGGTAACTCGAATTTTTCTACTCGATGATTTTTAACTCATTTATCTATGTAGATTTCGGGTCTGTAGTTTCGAACACAAAGGTTTGCAAAAGACCACTGTGCACAAGAAAGTTAGCAACAGAAAATTTTTTGCAACAGAAAACGTGCAACACAATTTTTTTTGCAACATAAAACCTGCAACAGAATTTATTACTCATGCAGTAGAAAATAAATTACACAAAGGCAAAAACATTTTCGCAGTCTAATAATACCAGCTTTATAAATCGAAAATAGCAGTGTTGTCTACCCTTTTTATTCTCTTATTTGATTAACAATAGGACAGAAATCACCTCAAAATAAGTAGACAAAAATACAAATTTATAAAGGCACATAGATCATAAGAGTGGATTTTGGGCCTAAGATCCATAGCGATACAAAAATTCTGTGTGGCTCTTTTTTTTTCTATGATGGCATGTTATTTTCACCCCGAGGGCCAACCCTCCTAAGAATCCCTCCGTTTACTTCAATAAGGACTTCATATAATTGATGCTACAGCTAGAGCTGTTCACAAGCCAAGTCAAGCCAAGCCAAAAACCCAAGCTAACTCAAGCTAAATCTCTCCTTAAGTCAAGCCAAGTCAAGCCAGCTTAACTTGGGTTGGCTTGAATTGGCTTGACTTGGGTTGGCTTGCAATTTCACTAATGCGTTCAAAAACGTGTTTAACCATGTTGAGCGGAGGAAAAAACTTAAGTACGTGGGGCTGGTGGAGGATTGTCACTTCACGATCAGTCCATGCTCCCTCCAGGGTCACTCCACGATCACTCCATGGTCCCTCCATGGTCCCTCCATGATCGCTCCACGATCACTCCAAATGGTCCCTCCATGATCGCTCCACGATCACTCCAAATGGTCCCTCCATGATCCCTTCACGATCACTCCATGGTCACTTCATGGTCCCTCCATGGTCCCTCCATGATCATTCCACAATCACTTCATGGTTCCTCCATGGTCCCTCCATGATCATTTCACGATCACTTCATGGTCCCTCCATGGTCCCTCCATGGTCCCTCCACGATCACTCCAATATATTATATCAACACACTCCACAATTATATTACACCCAAGCCAACTCAGGCCAAGCCAATTCAAGCCAAGTCAAGCCAATTCAAGCTGACCTCAAGTCGAAAACCTCCAAGCCAAGCCGTTTAACTTGATTTGGCTTGAATTGGCTTGACTTGAGATTATCCCAAGTCAAGCCGGCTTGCGAACAACTCTAGCTACAGCATTACAAAAAAGCAAGAGCAAATAATTTCATTTATGCAAATTTGCTCATGATTTTCCTATCAATTTCTTATCCAATTCTTATCATTCTCTTATCAACATCTTCGACAAAGCATAAATGAAATCTACATAGATAATGAGTTAAAAATGATAGAGTCGAAAAAATCAAGTTACCAGGAAATCAAAAGTGAAAAAATTTGAGTTACCAGGCAATCAAAAGTGAAAAAATATGAGTTACCAGGAAATCAAAAGTGAAAATTTTTGAGTTACCAGGAAATCAAGTGAAAACGACGAAACATCCTTGTTTATACACTTCCCGAAATTTATACCTACATATTTCTTACCAAACTTAATGTGTAAGTACTTGTTTGAAATTTACTGCTTGCATGTCTGGTCTCGTTTTACTCCTTGTAAGTAGATATCCCAGCTAGTTCGTTATATCATCGCACCTGAAAGATTATCTTTACTTGTAATTTTCTTTTTCCCGATGAAAACGATTAAGTCCCTTTTTACTTTTAATTGGGAGTCGAGGAAAAGGTCCTCTTTTCTCAGTGACTTATGCGCTCCAATATTTCATTTTTGGCATCCCAAACGTTGGGTAACCATACAGGTCGCTGGCTATCGCGTACGGTTAGCCAAATTGCAAAACAAATTGAGAAGGTTGTAAGTGGTTCGTTGGATCCGTTTTGAAAACTGTGCATATTTTTTAATATTCTTGATAGTCCTGATGCAAAATTGACCATTCGTTTCCGTTAAGAATATGTGGGAAGGATAGACCGTGTGAGCACTTGAACCCGGGTTTCTTCCCGAACAGAAACTTTGACTGCTTTGCTACGTAATGTTACAAAATGGGAATATTAGAATTCGTTGTTGTATCCGATTCTAAAGTACATTAATAGCAGATGCAGATGCAATGCAGATGATCTCGAAATGAATCCGTCTCTTTCTGGCGAAATCAAAATTTAAGTGGTCATACTGGCGAAATCAAAATTTAAGTGGTCATACTAGCGAAACCGAAAATCAAAAAAAATTGTGTACTGTCTGGTGCTCAAGGTGCAGAAATAAAAAAAAACACAAAGTATATTCAGAATTTATTGGATAGATGTATCGCTAAATAGTAATTATTTGATTCAGTCAGTCAATAAAATCGCCCCTTAACATCGTCAGTCAAAACACTAAGAGCATAAAAGGACTTTACTTGCAGCTTAGTTATTTCGCTTCTTATGTACCGATGCTTGAATCCTTTCTTCTGCATGTGGCGAAGCACGGATTAGGGCCATCGGGAAATAAACTGACTATTTTTTCGTAAGTAAAGCAAAGTTTAGTCCAGTCAAGATCAATGTCAAATATAATATGATGCAATATGAAGTTTATGTTTAAGACTACGGAAATGCAATGCAGAGCATGAAATTAATGGATGGCCATAATTTGTGATGAATATGTAGATTTCGCCACAATGATCAAAATGGGGACGTAAAAAAAAATTTGACTAATTTTATTTTGCGTCACATTGAACCAAAAAAATATTCAATTTTTTTTCTTCGCAATTTTTAAAATTTTCGCCACAATAAGTGCATTCCCTCGAAATAGGTGTTGTATAATCCATTGTTAAATATTTTATGAGGGTAATGCTGTTGGCTTAGCTAGACAGCCCCAATTCGAAAAAAAAAACCATTTCCATGTTTATTAACGTACAGGTGCATTCTTCATAACAGCAAGATTACAAAACTAAACTAAGTAAGTAAGCTATATTGTGCGTTTATTGAGCTTTTGAAAGTCAAAAAATCAAGATTTGATATAGTAATAATTGGGTTGTATTTAAATGGGCCAAAAATGATAAGAAAAATGACCTTTGTTTAAGGGAAAAACGACCTTATAACAAATCTGCATAATTTAGTAGAATTTAGTCCTTAATATATTCCAGAATGACCATTTTTTTTAATGTTGCATGTAAATGTAAAAACAATACATAATCGTTTACTATTCATAGAATACATAAGGCATATTAATTCTCAAAAGATACATAGTCACAGAATTTAAGTACTTACTTGGTACTTGCTGGACCTTTCCGAATCAAAACATCATTTATTTCTTTTAGAATAACTGAATGTCAATGCCATGGCATATCATCACAGAGCAGGGATTGCTTTGCTCTGTGGCATATCATCATTTGTTTGCTTTTTGATGCCGGACTTACGTAGACGCATTAAAGATTTTATACCTTGTATACATGTTTCATCTCAAAGATCGCATGAATAGATTTTAGCTTTATTTGTTTGAAAGTTATTAGGATACTAATTCAAAATTTAGAAGCCATTTTTTTACAATCAGATTCAAGGAAATCTAAAGAAAACTATTCAAAATAGTTTTAATTTTAATTGTTTTAAAACAATTTGGTAAGCAACAGAAACGAGGACGCCCTCAGAAAGCTCGTAGGACTCACTCTTATTGTCCAAGAACTGTATGCAATTTGAAAGTTTTTTGTGATGTAATTTCATGCATATCTGATATTACATACTTCAATATTTGAAGTATCTACCCGGTCTAAAGAGTTTCTTTATGTCAATCAGCAAATGCATGCGTTCTTTCTAAATAACTATAGTGTCCTCAATCGGACTACTTCTGTTTCGGTACAAAATACTCCGAAACTATAAACTATTTCGAAATTCCGTATATTGATTTAAACAGTAAATCGTCAAATTAGCCTAAACGATCTTTTTCAGATTTATTATCGGTTAATAATTTTATTGAAAAAGTATTCTAAACACACATTTAAAAAAAAATCATGTCATTTTGGAGGAATGAATCTGAAGTTTATTCTAGACCCCACCGTAGAATAAGGACACATAGTTAGTATTGACATTCCGTACGTATATCATACCAATGCAAAGTTCATAGAGCATAGGAGCATAGAAGCAAAGATCATGCAAATCAAATTTAAATTTATAATAATACAATATTCAAATCATGCAATTCTTCTTCAAAGGAATAAGACGGATGTGGACATTGTGATTCAGAGCAATATGTAGGATAATATTATGTGTCTGCAAATTACGGAGGCGTAATGATTTCCTTGCTGCCAGTCAGATATCTTATATTACATATTGCAGTGTTTGAATAAGTCGACCGGGCAAGAGTTTCTCAATGTTCAGAGATTCATATCCTTGTGCCAACCCTGCCCCTCAATGGCGGATTTTTTTCCTATGGCTAACCCGGTCCCCCTCAATGGGGGATTCTTTTTCTTTAGGTAATCATGTCCCCCTCATTGTGGGATTTTTTTTCCTTTGGCTAATTATGTCCCTTTAAACGTTGCCTTTTTCTTTTACTCTTTCAAAGGAATTTACATGTTATTTTGCTTATGCCGGCTTCTTTAAAGGAGGTTAGCCGTTCAACATGTCCTGCTCAAAGAAAGTTACCGGTTCTTCTGCTTAGCCCTCCCCCTCAAAAGAGGTTACTTGTTCTTTATACCCAAATTTCCGCAGTAAATATTTCATGTAATCAACATGTACAGTCCTTCAGTAAATCTTCTGAAGGGAGCTGTCGATCTCAATTGGGGCAAAGTGAAATCCAAAAACCGATCAAAGAGCATGTGTTTCAAAAGTTGCATCTAACCATACAGTGTAACATTGAAACAATAAAAAATAAATTATTATGGAAATGGCGAGAGCAGTGTATGTATATTGTGCTTTTCCCAGCCTCAATGATATATCCAGCGGATATCTCATATGCACTGTTGTGCACTGTTATGCACTGCAACCAAAGTTGCACCCAGCCATATAGTGTGTATTGGAAAAAAAAAGAATTTTTATTTGGAAACGGCGAGGGTGTATGAATTTTTTGCCTTTCCCAGCCTCAATGACACAACCAGCGGATATATCCTGTGTACTGTTACGCACTACAAGCAAAGTAGCATCCAACCATATAATGTGTATTAGAAAAAGAAAGAAAAAATATTTTGGAAATGGCGAGAGTGTATGAATTTTTTGCCTGTCCCAGCCTCAATGACACAACCAGCGGATATATCCTGTGTACTGCTATGCACTACAAGCAAAGTAGCATCCAACCATATAGTGTGTATTGGAAAACTAAAGAAAAAAATATTTTGGAAACGGCGAGGTTGTTTGTGTGTGGGAAATGTCATATTGAAACTGAAAATAAACAACAAACGTAAGCAAAAGAATGAATTTTTATCACGTTTAATTTTTAAATTGTGCTCAACATTGTCCGTCATGTCATTATTCTTCATACTTTCACCTTTTTCTTACATACATATCCACTTTGAAAATCATTTTCGCCATAACTAATACATCATGTAGGTAAAATTGGAGTGGGTTTGTGTCAAAACTCAGGGTGAAAAAATATTTCATATCAAACGGGATGTCATTCGAAAGCCACTCAAGAGCCAACTTTGAATATACCAATATTAACTACTGTTGATTATTATAATTAACTATTTCGCTGCAAGATTAGTAAATAGTGTTGTTGACTGTTCTTTTTATTATACCCAGAAACATCGAACCCAAACATCTATCTGTTGAATGATTTACACTTTTGGTATAAAAAAAAATTATTTAGGCGTTCAAATCTAGCAAATTTATTAACAAATGTACCTAACCAAGTTTACCTTAGACTCTTAAAACAATTTAATACGATTTCATATGCACTATATTAAATTTTCTTCTGCTAATTTTTTCATAAAAATATATAATATATTTTATTGAACGACTAATCGTGAGTGTAAAGCGAAAATCAAATGTTTTTATAATCACAAGAGTATTACGTTGCCCTGTGAAAAACTGTGACCCGAATCTCGCTCTAGCTGTAGGTTAAACTCTTAGGGATCGATTGATTATACAAAAAAAGATGAAGTAACCCCATCAATGAAATTACCTAAATATCTATTACAGTTTATATATACCAATTCATATAATGAGATAAATTATGCATTTTTATTATTTGGAAAAACACAAAAATCTATTCCAAAATCATTTCATTTAGCTATTAGGATAGCCATTGTAACATTATTTACTGCAAATATTACCACAAAATATAATGTGAACGGGAATGAGGGGGATTGTATTTCGCCCAATTAATTCGAATGATTAATCAATAAGAAATCTATTTCTTGTGCCGTAAATCCGCATAAAAACTAACATTTCAAAATTCTAGTAATTCTTGCTCTCTTCGTGGATATTTAATTAACTCTAGAGGACTCCGACTGTCGGTAGTGCTAAGACATTAAAATTGTATGTCCGAGCTAAACAAAAAAAATGGAAAACATTTCGTAGTCAACATTACCACTCTATTTTTAATTTTAAAATCAATCACAAAGTCTTTATTTGCATCAGTTTTTTTGATAGCTAATTTTTTTTTAATTGATAGATTTTTTTTTCAAAGTCACAGTAGTACACTGTTTGAGCTTCTTATTGTTGTAAGTTTCTCAAATAGACTCCAAAACCAACTGGAAACATGTTTTCCGAAACATCTACTTGATTGCATTTTACTTTGGGATTTTCTTGTGCGACATGGATATGTTTAAAAGCTCAAAGCATGGGACAATGTTGGATAAATCCGTAGCTAACTGATTAAAATAAAGTGGTATGAATTCAACAAAAGCGATTGGTCTGTCGGGGGGCAAACATGCACCAACTTCTCACAGTACAAACTGTCATTGTTTCACTTTCTTATGATGTAGATATGGTCTAGTAAATTGTATTTTCTGTTTGAAATTACATCACCTTAATTTCAATTGGCTTTATTGGGTGAAAAGTAGGCTTCTGTAGCAGATAAAAACCAAAATTACAAAAATCTGCACATACAGGTAGGGGTGCCGCGTTTATCGTTTTTCGTTTAATAAACGACCGTTTATCGTTTATTATGACCGTTTTCGGTTTCGTTTAGTGGATTCGTTTATCGTTTAAACGAAAACGAACTGTATCGTTTAGTTCGTTTAAACGAAAACGAAAATTCGTTTTTTCGGTTAGAGAAATCTGAATGTGATATACGTTCGTTTAAACGAACTAAACGAAATAACCGAAAAACGATCGGTTCCGTTTAAACGAATTGGCAAATCCTTAATTTTCGTTTAATTCGTTTAAACGATGTAAACGAAAACGAATGTTTCGTTTTTCGTTTAACCGAAAACGATTCATCGTTTAGTAAACGAAAACGATAAACGGCACCCCTACATACAGGTAACTCGCGTTATAACGTACTCAAAGGGCGGCATAAAAACAGTACGTTACAATCAAGCTATTTGTTTATCTAATGAATGGAATAATTTTCGAGAATTAATTCTTTTAATACTCCAACTCACATTTCTTAATTTCCAAGGTCAACCGTGATTTCAGCTTCCCAAAAACGAATGAAGAAGAGTCGTTAATTTACATCTGTGAGCATTGTAGAAATCAATACGACAGAGACCCTTCTTCCGAGCTTGCAGGGATACTTTTGCATACCTATAATGCATGCTACGTATATGTCAACTGTTGCATAAAAAATAGTGAAATCAACAGTTTATTCACTATTCATCCACACTTAGAACCATCTTTTTGGCACCACTTCACCACTCTACGACCCTACATGCTCACCTTGGAAATCCACACGGAGCTTTCCAATCCTAAGCTGCACTCATGATAGGCGACGCACCAAAATAACCTCATTTCAAAGCTTCAAAATTAAAAATTTTATCCAGCTCACATCACCCCCAAATCTGATTCCTTACAGTACTTTAGCACTGACTTAGAACTGGTCATGGATATCAGTTCAATTTTTCATTTCGAGCATTTCGAAAGTGAAAAAAATTAAAGTAGCTTAATATGACGTCCTTGTAGGCCTGAGGAAACCATAGGAGGTCTTCCTTTAAAGCCATTTGAAATCTGGGGAAGGATGGCTATACTATGACTTAATTTACTGTCTGGAGCCAGCGGCCATGTCACAGTGGCTTGAATGCCATATAGTTTTGCAGTCCTTTTAAAGTAGATAAAAGCTAAAGGATAACTTCTAGGTGAGCATCGGGAAAGAAATATATGCGAGGAGACACCCGGGTTGGAAAATCAGTACCAGTAATAACATGAGGATCATCCCAACCGTATTCGGCAGTAGTTTAATCTGGAATTTAATTAAGTGGAGGAACATGCGGGATAGGTATCAATTTGGGCTCAAGGTCAAGTCGCCCAGAAGGAAAAATGTTACGCTGGAAACGGAAGAGGACGGAGAAGCCAGAGGATTGAAATTAGGAAGTGGTTTACTTTAATTGATGATTTTCATAATATGGGCTCGGGTTAGCATTTTGGGGTGGGTTCCCTTTCTCAACGAAATCGAAAGGATGTCCTGGGATTTTGCGAGAAATAAATTGGAAAAACATTATTATAATCGAGATTTAGGAAGATGAAACTATGAAACCTGTCACTTTTAATGCGCTCAAAAAGCTGGCTGAGATTTGTTTATGCTTTACAAAAAACAACATGCACAATTTTATCAACGCAGTTGTGTTATGTAAAGCATTCTCTAAATAGATAACA
>JAQIWX010001425.1:0-10350 GCA_034696785.1 Lepidocyrtus cyaneus
GGAGATGCAAGTCTGCCACTCCACTTCCGTCTTGTCATCCAGGCCAATCCCGCAGTAGTCGCCGGGGCGGCAGGTGGTGGTCTTGGAGGTGCAGGTGGAGTCGGGGGAGCAGTTGCAGTTCAAAGCTGGAAAATAATATGGCATATGAATAGGTTATCATGGGTCAGGTCAAGGTTGAAAGAAATCAGGTTGATTTGATCAGGTCATTTTTTTAACTCGCTCACATTGGTTTTGGTTGGCCATCCCCCCGGTCACCAAGAGCAGGCTCAGAAATAGCTGGAGATGATGGAGGGGGAAGCGTCGCTTATTCAGTAGGAGGAACATGATCATGATCATCATGAGAAGGCGCCCACATACGCCGGCGAACTCGAACAGCCAATGCAAGAATTTAGACCGAACGGAACTAAAAAAAAACATTTTCTAACAGTCAGTCAAATAAGAAGGATGTGATGATCATGAAATTATTCCCCAATTTAAACAATGGCCATCGCTCATTTTAATATCAGTCAGTTTCCATGTTATTTGACCAGTCTATTACTGTTACTGACTTCCTCATTCATGATGGAGGGATGATGGCGGCAAGCCTTGTTTGTAGTGACAGGTGGAGGTTGTACAGAGACAGCTATAGATATGCCAAGATGGAAGGGACTCATTTTCTGTGCGGAACTTTTTTATTTGAAGGGACGAGCCAATTTAGATTGGAGAATTGGATTTTACTATGCAAATATTTTTTGTTTGTTTGAGCTCTGGTCAAAATACAATTTCGGAGGACTGGGTGCACGAAAGAGTCATAAGAATACATTATAAAAATTTGGAAGACTGCAGTTGAACGCTGGATGAAAAGGGAATGAATGGAGGCATCCTCCTAGAATAAGCCCACACCGCTGCCGCTACCTCCCACGTAGTTGTAAAGCACCAGGGTCGTCGCAAGAACTGCAATAAGGATCCCCTTGCTGCTGGAGGTTATCGGGGCTTGAGAAGATTCCTTGTGACCTTTTGTGGATCCTTCCTTTTCGGTTGTTGGCTCTGGTGTGGTGGTCCGCGTTGCTTTGTACTTCCTTATTAGATCCTCCGTATTGCAGTTATCTGTGGGACAGTGACAGGCGAACTCGAACGTCGGATCCACAGGTTCCAGGATCAATCCAGTTAGGTTTGCGCTTGGACGTGTAGAGTTCATGCAGTTGAAGAATTGTATGTACAAATCGTCCTCCTTATCATCCACTGCGTAGCATTGCTGATCTCCCCATGATGCCTTCCAACACTCAGCCCGTCTGGCATCCATGCAACCTTGGCGCAAGATCCTGTCATTGCTATCTACTTCGATCTCACATTGAATGCCCGGGCTGCAACTTCCAAAGCGTTGTGCAGGAAAGTCCCGGCAGTCAGCGTTGGAACAGGGGAGGCACTGCAAACCTGTCAAACATAAAGAGACATTCGCTTAATTACGGAGCTGCAAGCGTAGTTATATTTTGCCCCGTATTGTCTGTCTGTCCCGTCCGTCTGTGTACACGATATCTCAAGAACGGCTGAGGATTTTAAGGCTCTGTTTTTGGTGTAACATTAACTGATCATGAACAATCAATCATGATTAGTTAATAATGATTAACCAATCACAGTTGTATAATTTTCCTAACATCATCATGTGGGGTATCATTGAATCGTATTTTTTATGCTGATGTCAACCATGCATTTAGTCGCAATTATTTTTGCATTTGTTTTTTTGCAAACGTCTATGCAATATTTTTTTGCAAACTTCTTGTATTTTTTAAAATCATTTTGCAAAATAGCATATAGCTTCATCAATCTGCGATTTTTTGCGTCTATTTTTCAAATGGCAACATATAGCAACTTGGGTGTCACTTAAGGTAACTATATGGAACCAACTCACGAAGGAAATAAAAATAAAAAATTAAGATTTGAAAGAATTTATTTGTTTGGTGAGAATAACTGCCTTGTCTGTCACTCGTAAGCTTATCAATTGCCTACTTCAGTGATGCTAACTTTATCATGATAGGTTAACTGAAGGGGGTCAAAGGTCAAGGTCAAAATTGCTGAAGTGGGATTTTATAGAAAATGGATCATCAATGAATAGCTCATTTTCCGGTGAGGTCCGTCCAATTCGAATATATAGTTCTTTTGGATTTGTTTAGAGCACACGCATTTCAGCTCCGTCGTTATACAGTTGTAACGGTTTATTATTCATTTTGACGACATATCATGATGGAAATGGGTCCATTAAAAATCATTTTTACGTTTACTGTTCTTGTTCTACCTGGAGCATTATTGCAGAGGTCTCCGGTGCAGGGGCAGACCAATCCTGAGAGGTGGTAAAGGTCCAACTCTGTCCACCCTCCACCGATTCCGACGCACCATCGCAGCCTGACAGCCTCGCGCAAATAGTACGGTTCCCCGCATGTGGCAAGGAATAATTTCTGGACGCAGTCCGCAGCAGCGTTGGAATAGCAGCCGCGCATCACGGATCCCGCCTCTCCGGAGCTGACGCAAAAGTCGGTTGCAGTTCCATTAATAATCTCTGCACAGTCCTTGATGGGGGCGCCACTCTCGGCGGGCTTGTCGCAGGCAGGGCCTCCTTTGCAGGAGTAGCATTTTATGCCTGCAAATAATAAATGGTCAATCAAGGTCACGGAGCAATTATTGTTATACTTGACGTGCTGTGGATTTTTTTTAATTCACTCACCTTCGCTCTGTTGGGGAATCGTCCCGACCACCAAGAGCAGTCCCAGAAATAGCTGGCGACCAGAGAGGAGTCCCCTATTTTTGAGCCGTAGAAAAATCATGATGAGTTCACTCCGGTATGACAGACTGGAATCCAAACAGTTGCACCTCAAACCGGAAACAGCACTTGAAATAAAGTTGGCTTCCTTTAAAATTCGGAAACGCAGAAATAAATCCTTCCAAAGCTGCATCTCGGCATCAGTTTCCATGCTAAATATTGTTTTGCACACTTCACTAATCACTTCAAAATGCATATCATGTCGCCGGCTGCAATCGGCCGCATCATTCCACTGACACCGAAATCAAATTAATTTATTCCATCCCATTTCATTCCAAACAACTTCCAAAAAAAAATATCCCACGAAGATAATTAATTAGGTAACTAATTTGAAAAAATCTATTTCATTTTTTATTTCAGATCGAATCCGAACCGAACCAATTAACGATGGTGTCATCGCCCCCTAAAACCTTAAGTCATTATAACATTTCCTAAAACCCGACAAACCTCCAATTTTAGGAAAATCAAAATCACCATCATCTTCATCAAACCAATAATATCCAATTCCACTTAATTCCAGCCAGACTTCAAAGAAACAATTAACTAGTCACCGCACCGGAGAAAAATAATAATAATATGATGGGAGAGAGTACATTATTATGCAAGTAATGCAAATGAGGATCAGAATCTGAAGCAGACCTCTTTGATCTGATCACCATCAATTCATTACCATTGCCAGCATCATCCTCCTCCTCCTCATTCGGGAAGAACGATGTTGTTTCGCAATCACAACCTCACCAACCTCCTCCATCTAATCACCATCATTTCCGGTCTGGTGGCCCACGTCACTCCCAAAAAGTGCTTGGAACATGTGAAAGGTAAGTTACATTACATGAAGTAAGCTCATGCAAAAACCTTCTCCTTCCATCCCATCCATGTCCTTGAGTGAAGAACTTTCTCCGTTTGATACACGATCCAGGTGTCTTCTTTTTATTGAGCCGTCACGTAAAAAGACCCACACAAGCCATATCAAGTATCCTCGGAGGAGCTTTGTAAATCGATAGGGTTTTATTTGTTCCGGTTGGAAGGTCAATACCTCCTCCAACAACTCTTCCTCCTCCAATCAAACTTTTTTGATTCCAAGAGAAAATCTGAAACTGACACGTTTGAAATTTGGAAGCCAAAAATCTGGAAGACTTTTTTTTCCTTCGGGGAAACTTTCGCCGAAGGAAAGTTGGTGAAAGTTTGAATCTGAACTTGAGGGAAAAATGTATCGCCACGTATGAAAAAAAATCGGATAGAAAATTCCTTGTCAAACTGACACTTTCTCCCTATCAAAAAGAGAAAGTGATGTTGACAAAGGATGAAAGGAATATGATATGATTGAAGAGACATTTTTCCAAGTAAGAATTGCTCAGACGGAGGGAGACAGAAATTATTCACTCCACATTTGTTTTTACATATGGGAGGGAATTGAGCCACCTGTTAAGTTCCCAGTCTCAAGTCAGAGATGGGTCATCTCCCGTCGCGCGTCCTGATTGATTGAATATCTCTGTCTGGCATTCTTTCTCTTTTTTTAATATTTTGCTCTGCTTTCTTTTCCTTATCTCCATTTTCACAGCAGCCCCCCGCCAGTTCCTCCAAGTGGAGACGATCAACGGGATAGAGATGTGGAATCTGACCTTGGAGACTTCAGAGGACAGTCTGGGCCATCAACTGGTCACCCACGCGTTCGCCATCTTCCTCCAGGAGGTACTGGGCTACGATGCCGTCCAGGTCCAGCGCTATCCCATGTACTACAACAGCAACTCCACGACGGACATCCTCCGGAGGCTGTCCGGGATGGAGCTCGTCGTCGAGAATGGGGCTGTGTTGATGTCTCCCAGCAGTAATAAGTAAGTGGAAAAACAGAAACAAAATCCATCTTATTTTTTTAATCCTCCGGAGAAATTAACGAGAGAAAATTTTGTAATTAAGGAAGGAGGAGAAAGAGAAAGCATCCAATGCCCATTTTCCCAACTCAATTTCTCCAAAATTTATAATTACTTTGAATTCGGAGAAAGTGGATGGCTTATTTTGAATAGTTACTTCCTTTCTTATTATTTTGCTTGTTTGGAATAACAAGGAGTTATTTTTTTCGGAGAAGGAGGCCTTGTTCGTTCCCATCAGGAGAAAGTAGCGCTTGAGTTGACTTGGTTTTTGTTGTAGGAGTCCTCCACGAGTCAAATATAAAATGGATTAAGTTAGTCAACATTACTCAGTATAGTCAAAAACACAAAAGGATTATGATAAGATGATGATCAGAGCCGTTCAAATGCATAATTGCATCGAGTTGCATTTTGAAGGAATAGACTATGAATGGCCGGGTAAAGTAAAAACTAGACCGAAAGAGGATTTCAAATATGTAATTTTCGATTTCTAGAATTGCATGAATTTGCAATTATTGCATAATTGATTCCAGAATTGCATAATTTGCATTTTTACCCTTTTTTGGGACTTTTTCTGTCAGTTTTGCTCTTTTTATCGTTTTTAGTAACTAAAATACACATTTTTTCCAAATTTTCTTCGTGGAATCCTTAATATTTCAATACAAATGGCAACATTTTGTAAAATAACGGTCAAAGATTCAAAAATTACTGCTACAGTTTCAAAAATGATTGAATTTTTTTCGAACATAACGGCCAAATTTTGAAAAATTGTTCGAAAATAAGTGCTTTTTTGTGAATTTCTAAATTTGCATAATTTGCATTTTTGAAAAGTCAAAAACGCATAATCAAAATTGCTAGATTTGCATCAGATGAACGGCTCTGATCATGATCAGTACTTACTGCACAATATTTTTTTATGAAATCATCGCCGAACAGAAATCAGTGACCCTAACATATGCACAAAAGATCGAATCGAAGCTCGAAGGTACCAACAAAAAATTGCAAAGAAGGCCTTACTAACTAAAAATAATTAAGGAAATGATTGAAGTTCAATTTCATCACTTGATAATGATAATGATAACTAACTGACCATAATAATTTGCATTAATTCATACAGATCTATCTTTTTTTTCTTCTGGTAAATAATAATGGAAAAAATATTGCAAGATCAGCAAAAGATTTTAGCAAATGGGTTGGGGTTGGATTTCAATTGTGCAAAGGGAAATGCAAAAAAAATGTCATGAATATAAAGGTTATTCATCTGCGTCTTCGCTCATGTCACATCTCTGGCCATGTCATGTCAATATATTTATTGAATTCCTCCTCCTCCTGATTTTTGATCACTTTTTATGAATATTTTTTGCTGATGAAGAAATTCTGAGGCCGACTGACCAACCAGCCAGAGCCGACCAAAAAGATTTAAAAAAAATAAGATTGAGGGAATAATTATGGATGAGTTATGTAAACCTTTGCTTAAATAAAAATAAATCTCTCTCAAAAAAGAGTGAGTTCTGCTGATTGTTTTTGACTTTTGAATGATGTGGTTTAATTGACTTGACCAAATGACGATGCAGTTTCGTCTCTTTGGAATGGACAGATTTTGCAACTGCAACACAAAACAGGAAACCAATCAGCAGCAGCTCATTATACATTTGCGCAGCTCGGCTTGGCAGTGGCAACCTTTTTGTGATCCAAATCATTTGATTCAATTACATTTTTTTATTAAAAAAAAATGAGGAATCTTTCATAACATCATTTTTTTGTAAAACAAAATCTTAAGTGGAGGATTTTTTGTTGTTGAAAATTTCAAGTCATGAATGAGTCAAGTCCAAGTGCAAGAAAACGGTCATTATCATCACCAACTGCAACTGCCAAAAAAAATTAAGTATGGTTTAATTTTTTTTATCCAAAGTCCAACCAAGCCTTGGACTTTACTTGAGCTGAGCTTGGCCATTAATCGCCCTATAATTTTGTTTCAGTTTTTACTACGGATTAATTTGCATTTCACAATAGCAAAGTTTTTTTAATTTCACTTTTGAGTGACAGGTTTGGCAATCATTTTTAAAGTTTCAATTTCATTCATTTTGATTTTAAAGTATCAAAAAAATGCACTCGTCTCTCGTCTTGAACCTCGAACTCAAAGTAGCAGTTTCGAAACTTCCTGTCCTTGATCTGAAAAAGTGAGGCGGGGGTAATTATAGATTTGACCAAGTTAGGTTGGGATAAGACTTCACACCTTTTATGTGTGTATGCAAATTAATGGCAATTAAATTAGCTCCAGAGACACAAAACCAAAAGTTAGTGCCCATTTGAATTAAAACCAGCAGGGTCGTATTCAAAATTCAAAGCATTTTTAAATGTATGTAATCAATCATTTGTCATTGAAGAGGACCGACTTTAAATTTGCATACAAATTAAAGCCTGTCACCCTAATCATTCATCATCACATCATGCCATTTTAAACTATTACATTTAAATTAGGAGCATAAAATCAGAGATTTTTTTATGGAAGGATTTGAATAGTCAAAGCCAAGTTGCAGCCACACAGCAGGTCTCGTTATTGTTGCGTAAGACAAAAAAGATTAAAAAGGCAGCAGCGTTTTTTTTGTGGACTGCGTCAGCTACACAGCCAAAAATTGCCATTGCCGAAACTGACCATTTACCATTAATGACCGGACGCGACGGAGGACAAGATCAAAAATGAAAGTACTTATTTTGGAGATACTAAAAAAGACGGCTCAGGATAATCACTATCCCATCCAAAGTCATACTTAGCAGCTTTGTCTTCTCAAGATAATCTTTCAAGACTTCGTCAAGGAATGAATTTTGCATAAAAAGCCTCTGCTTTTCTTGTGTAATGAATAGATTTGTTTAAGTATAATTAATATATTTACTGAAATTGTTTTATCATCCTCGCTAGCTAATATCCTTCCTGGGATTGTTAATTTTAACTTTGTTTAAAATAAAATGCAAAGGTAAAGACGATGACGGTCTCCCATAAAAAGAAACAGCGCGTTTGTCACTGTCATGTCACCTTCGTCATCATAATACTGCCATTTATGAAATTGATCTGCGAATATGGCTTCATTGGCATTGACGGCGATTATGGCCCGTCATCATCATCATCATCATCTGAACTCAACATTTTCATTTCAAACAACAAAATTAGATACTTAAAAACAGATTTTATGTTAACCAGCTTTAAAAACAGCTTTAAGGCGGAGTGCAGACATACTGTCGATGGGTGGCTGTGGCTGTTGTCGTTGTCCCATGCAAAAAAAAATCACAATATCACAGGTATTCCCTATTCATAATTCATACACCAAAAGCTGATAGAACATATTTTCTTAAAGATCTATTGAATTGAACCAATCTGTGTCAAGGGGAAATGAATGGTTATATCTTGCTAAATTATGTAGTCTTAGGACGGGACGGACGTTTTTTGTCGTGTGTAGCAGTTTACATTAGACACTTCGCTTCATTTAAAAAAAAGATTCTTCCTGTGTGACTCGCCACCTACCCATAAGACAGGACAGGATACGCTGCGGATAGCTTCGCTAATATTTTATTTGGATATTTAGAGAGATGATAAATGGGCTAAGGTAGAATAAAATATTTTAGTTGCTGATAATTTTTTAAAGATATTTTCAGTAGCTTGAGGCTTCTGAGACTGGGGCAATCTGATATTTTTTTTAATAATTTTTTTAATTAGCAGAAAATCATTTACTAATACTAACCGCTGTTACATTCATATTTTTGACTAACCGCTGTTAATTTCGGATCCGATACAGAGCTTTAAGTTCCCAGTTGATTTCCTTCCAGTTCCACTTCCACTTTAATAGATTTCAATTATTCTACTGCAAACTATTTTCTTCTTATTTTTTACTTCCGTTTACTGATAACACGATTTGCGAATCTGATTATTCTTCCTCTCTCTTTAATTCTCAAAATAAAAAAAAACGATTTCACTTGATATTCCTGTTTGACCGAATGCGCCAACAAACAAACAAACAAATATCACCAGCAATGTCACAAACGTTAATAACAATCAGCAACGGCCGGAATTGCAATTAGCATAATGTATCATAATATGACGCAGCTTACTATGTATACTGCGCAGATGGTTCACATATAAACTTTATCAATCTATCTATCGAAGGGACACTGGTCACCACACGACAAGCGCTGGGAGTGAAATGAAGCATCAGGAACAATCTGCGCTTTGCACCCTAAACAAGATTGAAAAAACTAACAAGATTTTTTCTTGCAGGGATGCTGAAGAGAACTCCACAGCATCTTAAAACTTCATAAAAAAAGCTTTCCTATCTATCATCATTGTTGCATTCTTTGTGGCTTGGTTGTTGGTCCTCCTGCTCAGGCCCACAAACTCACATTCCTCAATCTCAAAAAATATCCTTCTTACAAACAGCACATGTATCAGAGGAGGGACGCTGCGCTGCATGAAGCCGATGTTGACTGGCAGGGATGACGATGATGGCCCATGTGCAGGTGGACGTTAGTAGTAAATTGCAAATTACCAAGAACATTATTACTATTCACCTCTTCGCCATTTTTCTACGATACATCCATCTATTATATTGCGATTAGGACCTAACTAACTGGTACTGGTCGTTTCGATTTGGTTTGGTTGTGTGTGTAGATGGTGGAGAGAGATGAGATTGATGAGAATGAGTCAACTTCTGAAAGGCTACAACTGAAACTGCTTGGCTTACACTTACGACGACAGTTAAAGTCGGACGGAGCCACCAAATCAAAGGGCCCTTAAAGGGCACCATACAATGATCTACTACGTCATTCCTCGTCCTCAGTCATCCTCATCACATCACATCAACAATCAAATTGTCAACGGATGGGAGAGGAAAATAACTGCAAAAGTAAAGTGGAGGAGGACACTTAACTTTTCTAAGAATAGTTTGCACATCAACCCAATCTCATCTCAAATGATAAGTGTGTCGTCCCAAAGGTATTGAATTCAAATTAAGCCAACCAACCAGGTATGAACTCAAGAAATGATCGGGCATGTAGGTGTGTAAAATCAAAAATGCGCTCACGAGTTGAAAGATCAATGTATGCAGCAGCTTTAGTTTCATTTCATATTTACCATCAGCGAAGGGTCATGCAAGCCAAAAGGGAAACTTCATTTCATGTTTTTATTTGTCATTTTTTTATTTGAAACTTGTTTTCGAAACCATTACAATCGAAAAGGAAAATTGGTAAATCAAACTAAATGGGATGGGGGTGCATTATTAACGGCACAGGCAAAACTTGCCAGCCAGAAGCACTATGACTATGACTATGGCTATGCATGTATGCAAATAATGAACCACAAACTCTTTTTTCAGTCAGTTGGTCACTCCACTCTACACATTACAAAAAAAAAGTTGCGCTGCAAAACCGGAAATTCCTTGAGCAAAAGATACCTACATAAGAGCTTTATGGTCCTTTCATGTTGTCTTTTTTCAGACAGAACAACAACAAGGAAATAAAAATGTGGATGAGCATGCATGACACAGAGCAAAAAGATACGAGACCTTATCATAGCATCCCATGCCATGCCACATTTCGCAAATCACAAATTGCTTTGTATGGCCAAAACTGTAAGATAGAATAGCTAATGTCAGTCAGACAATTTAGAAATTAACAACAAAAAACTACACTTAATGAATA
>JAQIWX010001426.1:0-10349 GCA_034696785.1 Lepidocyrtus cyaneus
GGGAGGTGAATTAAGAAGAGAAAGTACATTCTGGATTTTTCATCACAGTAATGAATAAATGAGTCAAAGGGTTAATAATCTCATCAAAACTTAAAAAGCCTCAACTTTCTCCTATAACGTGCTAGGTGATCCAAGGGCAAAACGTTTTCATTTAACTTTAGGATAACATAATAATAAAAATTGTAAGCTTGAGGAACTTCCCCCAATAAATTATTGGCCAAAGTAATTTAAGATCAAATATATTTGAAACGTGAGGAAACTATTTAATTGAGGATTAGAATATAATCTGTAGATGGAAATTTATGGGCGATTCAATGGGTGTTGTTTTATGTTATTGGCATGAAATGAATAGATGTATATTCAATCAAAAGAGTTACAGCTTTAGGTAAGGTGAAACTTGTGACACAACAAGTGTCAAATTACAACTTGGTGCTGCAAAGGAAAGTATTTTTAGTCCCACCTTTTTCAGACCCCACGCAACATCGACAAAAAGATGGACAAAGAAAAGTTATTATCTCAGCCTCAGCAATAAAAAATAGCCGATTTTTGGGAACAAGGTATATTAAATATTCAAATTAGTTGTTTTAAGTAAGCTGAAAATGCACTGAAATTACTTGTAATTACTTGTATTTTGTATGATCACAGAAAGAAAATCTTTTCTGGACAAATGATTTTTTAATGATTATTTACTGAACCAAACCTTTTTAACATTTAAGCTTGCGTTCCTATGTTCAAAGTCATGAATTTCGTATTCATCATCATCGTATCATGTTTGTTTGTAGATTGTTCCGATAAAGGGTTGACACTGAATCATGTTCAAAGTCTTCAACTATGGCTAGGACACTACCACGTCCCAGCAAGCAAGCTTTTAGAAAGTACCAGAAATAAAAAAGTAGGTATGTAGGCATCTAGGTATCTGATCTAAACTCTGCTCGTCTCCAATTCCAATTCAAGAAAGACAACGCATTACGTATGCGTAATTTTTTCCTCGAAAGACAGCCAAAACGAACCCATCCCAACTAAACTATCCAAAAAATCAAAACGAGATTCAAGTGCGATTGCACATATCAGCTCAGCTCTCTCTCTCCACTCAACTGATGAATCTATTCTGATTGTATAATTGCATCCATCCATTTGATCCCTCCCTCCCAGTGTTCATCATCGTCAGTGTGTTATCTGTCATTTTCTTCGAAGGAGCAAACAACGACTTCTCTCCGTTTTAAGAGATGATCTTCGTTATCTAAAATAAAATGAAATGAAACTAGAATATAATATGCAAATAGGATGTAGGTGGGTCCCACTTTTCAAAGTCGTACATGGCATGGGAAAAGGTGAAAAAATGTTTGAGATGATGGATTGGACAAAAGCCGAAGCTTTTACGATGAGATGAACCTCTCACATACTAATTGAGGAGCCTCATCATGGGTATAGTAACAATACAACAGCAACAGCGCACCTTAGGTATCTCCCAAACTGGTAAGGAAAGGGAGAGGAAGATAACGAACAATTCATATTTAGAAGGAAAAAAACTGAATGCGTGTCATGCAGAAAAACAAACATTTCGAATTTAAATGAAAAAAATTAGGTTTATTTCATTTTCGTAAAAATATATTAAGTATGTGTGCACTGCAATGTCACATTCTTTTCAAGAAGTTGGTACTTGTCCGATATTTTTTAGAGATGCAGTTCTGATATGATTACGGTGATAAAAATAAAAAATATGCATTTTGTCTTTTCAAAAAAGGGCTATCTTTAAGTGTACATTTATGTTTCTAAAAAGTTGTAATGTTTGAAGTAGGTATTTATGCAAATAACTGTATTTTTCTTTCTCTTTTAGTCTCATTTTGGCAAGAGTGAATGTTGTTGATTAGGTTCAAGTTCCCATTTTTCGATGTTTGTTTAGGCATTTTCTGCTGTTTTTTTTTAAACTTGCATAATAAATAGAAAGATTGGAGTGGTTTGAGATATGATTTTACCTAATTACGAGTGCATGTCTGCTTTCTTCCTATTTGTTACAGAACTGTGGTGCAATACAACTTTCATGATCCACCTTTCACATTAAGATAGTCTCGTAAAAGGATTTCATTTAAAAGAAACTAGCACATACTCGTATGTCATTCACTTTGATGTTTTGAAAAACATTTAATTTAACAAATTCCAAATATTTACATGCGAAGTGATTAAATTTTATCCTATCCGTTCTTAAAACGAAAGAACCATTTGATGTATATTTATCACAATTATCTTGCTGAAGCATTGCATAATCAATTCAATTACCTATTTTTTTTAAAGATTAAACATCACAACGTTACTTTGCTCATTAAACGAGGATTTGATAAGGATTTTCACTTGTCAGCCTTTCTGCATAGGTTGTAGGAGTATTTATATTGTCTGGATTGTTCTTGGGTATTTGATACGTATTTTGCTTACTTGGGTATGTACTGAATTGAAATGGACAAATAGAATCATTCCTGGAAATTTTAATGAGCTAAAGGATATAAATAGGATTTTTCTCGTTATTGAATACACAGAACGAGCGTTGGTGGTAATGGCGCCTGATGTGGGGACTCCCAGAGAGAAGCTAGTTCTATGTCCAACACATTTTAAATATTACAATTTAGTCAAGACAAGTATGAGTCTTCTTTATTCTCAGGATGTCAGATGGGCAATGGGCAGAACTTACAACGTATTTGCATTTTCAGTAAGGCATTCCTGGATGTTTGTGCGGATTAGACTGACCATTAACAATGGGCTTGCGTGAACATTCTGGAGAGGCCGAATGGGCGGATTGACTTTCCTGTCAGATGTGATGGGACGATAATGATTAGCCTAAGAATTATTACAAAACTTCTAGTCATGCCGATGGTTAGATAAGCAAGTAAATAACAAGTGTAAACCACTCTTTACTACTGATGATAGGCAAAGTGCTTGAAAAGGTGGAACATGAAATCATAAAATACAGAGGAGCGGAATATATCATCATTCATTTTTCAGTGATGCCAATTTCCCACATTACATAGTGCATGTAAATACAAAACAGAATAACATAGCAAAACCATTTTGATTATTTTGTTTTTCAGCAAGCAAAAAATGTTTGCTTCAGTTTCCCAGATTAATTACACCAAGGGCAAATTCAGGACACTCCAGGACTTTATGAAAACTTAGAAAATAAGACTAAAGATAACAATCCCGAAGGAATGGATCATATTACATAAGTTATAGATAAATTTACTGACATATATATGGGAGCTGAAACCTCAACAAATCTACTCTTAATGATACACTCGAGTTACAATTACAAACTTTATTCCCATCCTTTGAGAAAAGAACTCGAAGCGTCATCCTCACTATCACTATCATTTCGCATTTTAGACTGCCACCCACCCACACGTCAACTTGGTAGTCATTATTTTTCATTTGTGTTTGTGTTTGTAAGAAATATTTTGCAATCTGAGGAGGAAAAAAATATTCCTACCTGTCGTCTGTACATTGTGATAATGCTCATGTTCACAATCCAATTTACATTTTTGCCGTGCTCATCCCCATCATCATATTCCAAAAACTTAAACCCCTTGACAAAGTTAATCAGTTTAAAAGCAAGAATCAGCTCCGTCCTCTCATATTACTTTTTTTTATTCTGTTTTGTCAGTCGCCAGTGACAAGTTTTGCTATCATGAAAAATCTCAGCCCGTTCGCATACCATATTCATTTTCGTATTTCCTTCCTATACGTATTTTATTTTTCATTCTGAGAATTGTGCTCATATTGAACTCACTTCATTCGACATTTGATGACATATAGGCGGACGGAAAACAGTTTTTCCCTTTTCGTTGAAGGTTGCAATATTAAAATGTTGAACGACATTTGCCAAGCTAATAGCCAAGTATAACAGTTCCGCAATCCCACGCTCGTCACTTCATGTGAGAATGGGTACCTAGTAAGTAAAATGTAACACGATCATCTTCTCAAGCACCCCCAAACAAAAACATTTTTCAAAGTCAAACTGATCATAAATAAGATGACAGTTCATTTTCGAAGCAGATACGTTCAAACCAAATCCTGAACTGAGAGAAATCTTCCATAATGATGAATGCATGCTTACCTGTACATCAAAAGGTATTCCTCCGTTTTCATAAGTACTACTCGCCATGGCTTAATGGTTTATTGTTTTCATGTCGTAAAAACTTCATTAAGTACATCAATATTACATATTCCCTTTAAAGCTTTTTATTAGATTGGCATAAATTATGCAACATCTTGTTTTAATATCCCATTTTTATTTGGAATGGCTCTTTGCGGATGCGGCTGAAAAACAATTTTGAGTGTTTTTCTCCGTGTGGAATAGCAGTGATGATATGATAGGCGTGAAGAAGATGATTCCGACCAGGCCATACTTGTCTCATTCATATCTCATCTTTTCACAGTACTCTTTACTTTTGAGAACTGTAGGTTTTACTTTACTACTCCTGTTTTCGGTTTAAAATATGCGTAATACAAAATTCCATTTTATCATCATGATAATGGCATTGCATTGTCGTCATTAAATGCGTAGACAAAAATGGGAATCAAATATGAATATTTGGCGAAACGTGTGACCCTCCTACTTCTCCTTCTTCTCTAATCCATTTCGAACAAAGTTATGCATAATAATGATTTGGTGATTGAAAAAAAGAATCATCCAAAACTTTTTAACCACTATATAGTCATACATTTTCAGGAGCCTGAGTAACTTTAAACAGGAGGACAAGAAAGCAGTTTCGAACATTAGGTATTCTAAAATCATTTAGACTAGCATGAATGCACATGAATTGTAATGTTGTCAGTATGGGTGCACATGTAGCTTTAGAAGATTACGTTAAGTTTGTAAGCACTTTGTAATGGGGGTGCTTCTTCATTTTTAATCTTTTGTATTAAAGGGAGGAGATGAAAATGTGATTCGACAGAGAGTGCAGAGAAAAATTATAATCATACTCTTCTGCTCGAAAGAAAAAATGTTTGTTTGTTTGCATGCTAGTATTCTTGCTGTGGAGTGGCTGTTTCGGAGAAGTGAAGACATGGGTAATTACATAAATGGTTCGTGTCATAATCACGATGATGATCATAATCCAGCCGATTTAATACACTTCCTACACGCATGACATTATAAGTTTTTTTTTCTGTTGAGGAAAAAAGCATCCTCATCAAAACATGATCGGTTTAGAACACATCGGGTTTGCTAGGATATGGTATGGTAGGTAGTGGTAGTGGGGTAGTTTGTGTGCAGAGATAATAATAAAAATAGCATTCCAAAAACCGACCACTCGCTTTCAGCTTGTTAAAATGTAGATGCTTCACAAATCTACACATATTTTTTGTTCTTGCCTACAAATGCAAATATTTTATTTACCTTCCTGTATGGGATGGGACTCATTTTTTGGGTGAAAGATTCTGTAGTATAAGCAGGCATACAGCTTAATTTGAATTCGATTAATAAAACCTGCTGAGGCACCATGTAAGGCTTCATTAAACAAAATGAATTTTGCATGGAGTGGATTTCTCTACCGGTCAGTGAAAATAATAGTATTAAATCCGACATTGACAATTTGTGAAAGAATCTTGGATGGATGGACATTATTCGCCACTTGCACTTACTAACAAGTCATATTATGCATCACCTTTCTTTAAAATGGAAGTCCGAAATGTATGCTATGTATAATGTGTAGCAAGCCAGCGTTTTTTGAGACAAAGTAGCATTACTCTGCTCTTGCAGATACGTACATTATCCAAACCCCCAAATAATGCTATATCACATATCGCCATCTTGTAATTGTTCACATTTTGTCGCCCACTCCATTTTCGTCTTTTGTTTTTTATTGCAGAAATGTATTGTATTGTAAGTGATAGAAGAAGGGGTAGAAGAGGTCAAGATACGCAACACTTGAGATGATGATTATGTTGATTATAAAGTTGAATGAGCTTCATTGAATAAATACCTAAAGACGCAATGCTTGTCTTTCACTGTTCAGACTGCTGTTTTAGAGATTTGCCCTTTCATCCTCCTCCATCAATCTACTAAATTAGTATTAGCATAGCATATTTAAATAAGTCTTCAAAATGCACTGGAGAATGAGCGAAGTTTTAAACATTCAAACACTTACAATTACAACACACCCACATGAAGTCTGCATTAATTATTAAATAAATTATCCATCAGAATCTATTACATAATATGGTTTCTCATGTTTTCCTTTCATGATTATTTATGTCTCGTCGTCGTTTTCAAAAAAGGGTTTCTTCTGCAGTTGCTACACAGGAAAATCTCATGCCATGCTTTAAAGAGTCAAAGGCACTAGGATTTTTAAATGAATTCAATGATGCACACACGCATTACGATACGATACCAAATGAACCTCCTCATCGCATCGGAGAAGCTGACAAAAAAGTGCAGCCTTTTTTTCTCCGATTGACGACAACAAAGATGCAAATGAATGTTTATGCAAGTTGAAGTTGCTGTATCCTCTCCAACAATAACAAACCCAACGGCATGTGTAGGGAAGAGCTGGCTTTTGCTGCACTGCACTGTTTCTCAGAGTGCAGTATGCAATACAGTAATAATAATAATGATCTTCAGTTACTGATTCCTTTTTTGGCCAGGAGAACCAATCTGAACGTCAACGTCATCATCACCGTCGCAGAAACTTACAATCATTATAATATACTTTTTTAAGAAGAAGCTTTGCTAATGGGTGCCTTTTATTTCTGAGCCTGCTTAGGATAGAATAGAATAGAATGGAGATGGAAGGCAATCATTATGTATGCTCATGTGAGGCTTTTAACTTGCTTGGAATTGTTTCGTGTTTCTGATCTTAAAACATTTTTTTTTGTGATTGATTATCATTTTCCACTATTATTACCTCTGGGTTGAATAATATAGTTATACCTTACCAGTAAATTACACTTCAATACATTATTTGCATTAGTCTTATTTAGGCATTGTTATTATTATTATCATTATTATCTTCTACTTCTGCTCGGTATGCTGATGCAGATTCCGCATGACATTATTACATAACCATATGCCAAGTGAGCGATTGATGAAAGCATGATTTATGCAAGGACACGCAAGAATTCTTTCAGTCATCTGCATCACAAAGTAAAGTCAATAATTAGTTTCAGAAACTAATTCCAATTTTTTCATCGACCATGCACTACTTCTAGTCAGTATCATCATGTTCTAGAAAATGCTTTTATGTGCATATTTTTTTATTGTGTGTGCTGTTTAAAAAAGTAACCTTTGTCTTTTGGCTGTCATTGAAAGTGGAATTTCAATAATACAGTTTTTGAAAATGTCAATAAGCGTGTGTCAGATGTCACCCAAACTCAGTCAGTCAACCATTTGTTATGCTAATGTAATGGCGGAGATTTGGGAAATATGCGATGTGCACAATGAAACACGTTGCATGTGATCATTTCCCTTTTCTCAAACGTTTACCAAAGATTGATATGAATCGCTGCTAAAAATAAACCCTTTGTCAGGATTGCATAATGATTACTAGATTCGTTGAAGAGATTGTAAAATATGCCCATGAATTTAAAAAAATACCTACTTGTTTGTATAAAAAGTGTGTACCATTTCAACAGCACATGGCCCATTCGGCAGACCTACGCAGAGCTTTAAACAGATATCATTTCTTGATGCATTTTGGTAATGTTACATAATGATACTAAAAAGCTGAATCTTATCTTTATTGGCAAAATTCTACTTCGGCTCGCTGAAACATCTTCGTAGTGAAGGAGTTTAGTTGGCATTCGCATATCCGTCACTATTTTATCTTGTTTTCAAAATCTAAAAGGTTGACCGCACTAGCTCGTAACAAATTCCAAATTCATTCCAAAATATGTTTATGCAAATTACGATGAAACATACCTACTTTAAAAAATTTATCCAGTTCTCAATCCAATGACTTTGATTCCATATTATCCACCAACTCATTAGCTATCATATTATATTAGATCACATCAAATAAATTAAGTTCATCCAGTTGCCTTGTCTGTCCAGTCTTATTGCGCTAATAAAATGACACAATAGCAAAAGCGAATTTAATCCATTTTACAAGTGGAAAGTTATGAGATGCTAAAGTGTTATACGGCATTTGTCTCCTTTTACAGCCAAAAAACCCTCGCCGAATTAGAAAAAAAGTAAAATCCTCAGCCATCACGGAGTAATATACTGGAGCATAAGTTACATTACGTGTGGGTGCAAAGTGTATTACGTAAGTTGTTTGTTTACGATATTATTCACGGTGACTGCAATGACAATGAAATGAAAATATAAAGCGTATATTTTCCCCTCTAAATTATATCAACTATCGGTGCATCCTTCAAGTTAATAAGAGAAAAACCTTGATAAAAAAAGACGAAGTCAAAAATTCCAGCGAATCTCAAAACTCTCAAACTACGAAGCTTGCATGAGATGAGACGCACATCAACATGAAATTATTCAGACGTCTCGTCTCCTTATAATAAATTTACGATCTAGCCACGTATAAAACCAAAATTACTTGCAAAAGCTGACTATTTTCTGCCGAACAATCCTGGAAATTTATCCATATTTATCTTGAAAACAGTGAGCGTGACTTGATTTGCCGAATAAACAGAAAAGTTTTGTCACGGACAACTGATTGATATACGGTCTTTGCGTTTTTATCGTTAACTACCTATTAACCGCATCTACACTCGACTCTCCCCAATTTTATTATTAAAGAGTTGAGGAATCCCAGTCCCAACCCTACATATCTATTTACCATTCATTACCCAAAAGTCCACAGTACCGATTCTCCAATTAAATCTTTACCATTAAGGGTTCATTTTAAAAAGTTAATAAGATTTAGTATTTTTCTTATTATCAATGGCACGGTAAAGAGATTAGAATGGGATGATGTGGGGCTATGTGACTGGCGTGATCCTACCGTGTGCCATCAAACAGCGTGAAATGACGATAAATGCATTTTATCGAGCTAATCAAATATAAAGGCAATAAGTATTTGCTGTACGTAACAAGCATGCTCATTCTGTTGTAAATGCTTTTCCAACAGTAATTATCTTTTATTCATCTTCAGGATAGAATTTACAATGAGCACGAGGAGATAAGAAGACGACAAGCTGGTAGTCTCCAACTCCATAAAAAGGCTAGGCATATTGTCTAACATTTCATAAGATGAGAAATGAAGTAAGCGTCCAAGTGACAAAGGGCATAGAATGCGCAGTTTGTAATCCCATTTGTTACTGGGGAAGGTCGAGCAGCTACTGTTGTTGGGAAGTATTTTAAAACGTAACGCAAACCCCAAGAGAGCCACAGAAAACGAAGTTCAAACCAACAAACCAAAAAGTAACTTATGAATAGAGTTTCGTCTCTCTACAGTTGTGCTATGTAATGCGGTTGGTGGTGTGATGATGAACATCTGAATGATATTTTGGATACAGGTATCTGCGTGGGATAAATATGAAGACAATATGCATGACTGTTTACTGAATATCTTCAAGCGGAATTTGTGCACAAGTAAAGTCACTTTTTTTAGCTGAGGATTCATGATGATATGATGGAGCTGTGCCTAGTATTCCTGTTGTTGCGGTTTCACGTTATGGTCGTATCATGAAGAAAAAGAGTTAAATTGACTGGCAACGATGATATGGAGTGAGGAAATAAAAGACAAGTTGATGCTTCGTTTTCAGCGTTTATTACAGGATGCATGGGGCATAGGTAGACGAGAGAGAGAGAGAAAAAAAAACAGATAAAAAGCCTACATCACTTGCTCTACTCCTTTTTCAACCTACACACACAAGTTACAAAGACCATGCATGGCTATTGTATGAAATCTGTGTAAGTTCTTCATGAATACATTATGTTTCATTGTAATAAGTGGAGAAGGAACGAACGAACGTAACTCTAAAGCTTGATATTATTATTCAGTTGTATGAGTATGTTTATGCCTCTGCCTATATCACTTCGGCTTTACGTAGTTTTTTTTTGTCTTCGTCACCATTGCTATAATCTCTTTAACACTATGTATCAGTGACTAACTAGTCACTTTGCTTTGGCCCTCTTCAGTTTCTTCTTTTACTTTTTAGCACTTATCGACAAACTCTTTAGTTTGCGCTCATCAGCCGTTTGCTTCAGACCAGGAGGAACGTCAGCGAGCCGTCGTCGCGTGCTAAAGCGGTTTTCTTGTAAAAGTATTTTATGCATTGAACATTGCATTGTGCAGACCCTGTAGAGGACTAAACTAAGCTTTTCATGGCAAAGGACTATTTTCAGAATAGACCTGAGAGCCTTCTCAATAGAGTCAAGTTTATGGTTGAACACGAACTTA
>JAQIWX010001427.1:0-10349 GCA_034696785.1 Lepidocyrtus cyaneus
TGAACCTATTTAAAATAGTCGTCTTCTCTATTTCATTTTAACTTATCTGATGATGATAACTGCGATGTGATGTGGATGTAATTTAATAATGAGTCAATTATCTAGGTATGGAATTTAGCAAATTGGCAAGTTATTATTATTATTCGGGTCCATTTATGCGTGTGTGCAATTCTTGAAGAAACTTTCATCATAAAATTCACAAACGCAAATAAGCCAGTTCACATTGTTCCAATGATCAAGTTTTGCATGAGCTGGTTCCCGGGGTTGAATTCACTCGATGGCTGCTTTGGTGCTCAATGAATAAATGCTTGTTTGGCTGGCTCCTCTCCTTCTTTATTCTTTTCTACTCATCATTTTTTGTTTTTGTTTTGGTGTCGCTCTGTTTTTGTAAGATGCACATCTTACAAAATTCAGATAAACACCAAATCAGTTGGTTAACCTTAATTGGCTTTCAAAATTGTGATAGGGGTGGTAAGCAGAAAGCACGGCAGGAATTATTGCTAGTTAACAGCTGAGCTACCAAAAAGTTAGACGTTCATCAATTTTAGCAATTTATTTTGAAGTCTGTCATCTGTCACTTGTAATCTATCAGCTGACAGTTTTAGCTAGGGAAGACAAATAAATACTGTTGGAATACAATTAATACAAATCATCTTTAGTAATTTTTAAAAAAAATCAGTTTTTATACATACAATACATTGTAAATGAGGATTAAACAGGATAGTAAAAATGGAGAAGGATAACGATCGTCAACAGCATAGCAAAGGTTGAACAGTGTTAAGTTTTTTAGTCTTAATTACTATACTTTTGGCTTTAGTGGGATTTGTATTGTCATTAAAATGGACTTGGGTTTGTGCTAGTTAACTTCAAAAACAATTTGTTAACTAAAAATACGTGTTTTATTTTCAATTTCACAGATGGAAGCTCGGGATCTCAGGTGTCTAAAGTTCAGCAAAAAAGTTCTTCTCGAAGCAAAGGAAACGTATCCGGTAACTCAAGCTATTCTCGCAATGAATTCAACTCTCGGAGCAACCGACCTCCGATGCAGAGGGGAGGGAGGGGGAACTGGGACAAGAGGGGGAAGCCAAGAGGCGGTACATCGTCTTCCGAATCGGTTAGTCAACATATTTGTCAGTCACACTGCAGCTGAATGAATGACATGACATTGTTGTTTGTGGGGTCAATCATTTCATAACGTCTCTGATTTGATTTCAATTTTTGAATAATACAGGTAGCCGATAGGAAGGATGAGCCAGGTTCACTGCAGTCCCCCGGGGGGAAGAAGCAAAACTTTGATGATTTGTGGGGATTTCACTTTGCCCCTCGAGAGAATCGGGATTCTGGTCCCTATGGATTCAGTCATGGACGGCCGCATCCTCCAGGTGGGGGCAACTGGCGTGGTCACAACATGACTAGTCTGAATCGAGGAAGATATGGAAAGGACTACGCCAAACATTTCTTGCTGGCTAAGTAAGCTTCCGTTACAATTTAATTATTATGTAATGTAATGAACAGTATGGTGCTGCTAAGCCATTGCAACTTTTACTAACTTTTATGATTCTGAAAATTATCAGCTGTCAATTCCTTGTTCGTATGGGAGAAGACTACACGGTCTACTTGGCGGATCCAAATATGCTCGTGAATTGGGAGTTCATTGAACACGTGGTAAGCCTAAAGTCAATGTACTGATGGCAATTATGTGTTATAATGTGTAATAATAATGCTGATTATGATGATGTTAATGCAATTTAATTAGCGCATTCGTATTGATGGAGAGATGCCAAAATGTCCCATTTGTTTGGATTTTCCAATCGCCGCAAAGATCACAAAATGTGGGCACATCTACTGCTGGGCTTGCTTCTTGCACTACTTGGCATTGTCTGATCACAAAGTTCGAACTTGTCCCATTTGCTATGAATCCGTTTCAAGGGAAGATTTGAAAAGGTAATTAAATTATAGTAAAAACTGATTATACTGTCACTGTCATTCATCTTTAATATCTTTATGATTTTTGAATGTTAATTAATTTTTTGCTTATTCTGTTCCAGTGTCTCGGTTCTGTCTCAACAAGGAGTCCAGATTGGATCCGAGATAGAAATGCAGTTGATGGTCAGGCTGAAGGACACTTCCGTGGCTGTCCCGTTCGAGAAGTTTGAGGGGTGGGAGACCATGTTCTGTAAAATACTCCAGGTTGCTCCTCAAAAGGTATGGGAAATCGGTGGTGCGGTCAGTGACTCGCAATTATGTATATTTACACAGTTCTATTGTTAAAAATGCTGCAACCTCCCCATTTGTTTCACAGCTTTAACTGATCATTTAACGTTTTCTATAGCTTATCGACAGCGTCATTACCAAAGAGCGTGAGGAACTTGATTTTGTCTATTGCTCGGAACCGGATGCGCCGGAGGTTTGCTTCATTCAAGAAGCCCTGGAGGAGCTAACTCGTCGCGAAGCAACATTAACAGCGCTCCATGCAACAATGGGCTTGAACCATGATGCCAACTGTACTGGACTCTTCCCGGTGGAGCTCGACTATTCCGCTCAAGAGCGGGGATTGCGTGAAGCCACCGTACGTTGCAAATTACACTATATGACATGTAAAATTGTTAATTCGGCGAATGAAATGAAAGTGACGAATATATTAAATAGCATTTTTTATCCCGACAGGTTGAACTGGATTCCAAGAAGCCGCGAAATGATAGCATCGGCAGCAACTCCAGTTGTGGGCTCGATGATCCGCAACATCAACAAACTCTGAAGACAGGAAGTGGGGAAGGCCACTGCTGCTTTTATCAGAGTATGTACCTTAAACAGTATCTCTGGCTATTTTTATTATCTGGTCATTCTGTATTTTTTTTCATGTGATTTTTTATTTTCTTGTACATATTCCAGTTCGTAATGGTCACAACGTATTCCTCCACCCCCTGAATATGGCCATGCTCTGGCGAGAACTTGGAGCCGATCCTGAAAAATGGCCACAAATTTTGACCTTCAAAGTTATCGACGTGGAGTCAAAATCCGCTACCGAGATTGTGAAAAAGCGAATGAAAGCAATACGGCATCTACCCAAAAATGCTCCCTTCGAACTTGTCGAGGTGAGCATGGAGGGATGGGGGATAAGCCCGGAGATTTTCGCAGACTTTTCCTCCCAAATCCATCAACGGGAACAGCGACGACAGAACCGGGTGAAGGAGGAGAAAATCATGGAGAGGAAGCAGCGTGAGCGGGAGGAACTGGAATTTAATAAGATGCAGAATACGCCTCAGGTAAATAATTGCATTGTTTAATAAGTAATAATCGTTAGTTAATAAGTTGTTAATGAATAACGTAAATTAATTTTTACTTATTACTCTTCAGATTTCATCCCCGCAAGAGTTCCCGGCTTTTGGGTTCCCATCCCCGTTACAAGATATGCCGTTACTTTGTGTAGAGGAGGACTTAGATTTGGATGGTGCTAGCATGTTGATGCCTGTGGAGCAGAGGGAGGAGCCTACGACTTTGGATGGCATTCCAATGTCATCTTTTGCACAGGTACCTACTTTAAAAAAATACCTCAGTCAGATTTTACAACATTTACAATTTTCTTTTCATTGATAAAATTTATAATAACTTATTTTCCAACCTATTTTCTTTTTTCTCTCCTTCACAGATTGCGGGGAAGGCGCCAATGAAAAAGAGTCCAACATTTCCCATCGTCAATCGTGGTCCAGCCACAGCCCTCACTTCTGCTTCAACCCTTGTTCGTCAAGTTGACAGCGAAAATGAAGGGGAGGACTATGTCCCGGTCCCGAATTACCGTGCAAGCATGTCAGACGCTATTGAGAGGGCCATGGCCGGCCTTAACTTAGCTCGAGCAGCCGATGCCTCAGATTCTGCTTCTCCAGCAGCAGCAGCAGCATCCGGAGGAGGAGGAGGAGGAAGCAAGAAGAAGAAGAATAAGAACAAGGGCAAAGTCCTCTTTGCCACTGGAATGGGGGCATTTAACTAATTATTATTATAATTTTCGATATTGTATTACCTACCTACATACGATTAGTATACGTAAGAAAGAAATGGCATATATTACTCGTATATTATGTTACGCAAAAACCAAACTACCCGTTACAACAAATGTCAATGTCCTGAGCATTCTTTAAAAATCTATTGAGTTTCCTATTTCCTTTATCTGTCTCTATCCTATATATATATATTGTTATTATTATTATATTGATTCTCTAAATCCATTTTTATGAGTAGCACACAGCAGCAGCAGCCGGAACCCACTACAGTTAACTTAATTTACTAAAAAAAATCTGTCTATAAATTTTATGTCCATGTACTAATGTACCAAGGTATTATGTTACTTACTTCTCCTTATCAATCTTCATCATGATCTAATGATGATGACGATGTCCACATGCCTCCGTATTTTATGTAGCGTTTATGTTTATCTCTCTGTATATTCCAAAGTGGGAAACGAAATTCATTGTTTCAAAAAAACTGTCTCTTTGCATGTCCCTATTATTTACATCATCATCAATCATCACAATCACAATCCTCTGTACTAGCAAAAAAAAAAAATTCTGGAAATAAATCGTTTGACAAGCGATGCATGTTTTGGGGATGTTTAAAAACATTTTAATTGTGTTGGGCATGAAAAAAATGCGCACCAAAAAGCTTTATTGCATCATTTGATCTTCCACCAGCCATTTTGAATTATGTATGTGATTGTGATTATGCAAAATAGTTCATGTGCCTATGCAAAGATAACTAAATTAAAATCTGATGCCGCCGTTGTACAATTCACCGAAATAAAATTATAACACGAAATGAAACAGGCCATTGTATGGCTCTATAATCTATAACATACATTTTTTTTATTATTCAATTCATATACTTTCTATGAATCTAAACAGTAAACAGTACATATAATTTTGACCGGGTTCTGTCTGATTTTTTTAATCTCACTTAATTACATTTATTATATCCCTTGACCAACCACTTACATAATTTGAATTTGTAGTAAGTATTTTTTTTGTATTTAAGAAGACATTCGGTTCTTTAAATTTTAATTATAAGTACCTATTCATTATTAACTAACATTTGACACGATAATAGCAACAAAAGGATGTACATATTCGTAACTTTGATTTAAATGTAAAAAAAATTACGGAGTTTCCTTAACTTCGATCAAACAAAAATTATCACAAAAACCTTGTTTTAGAATTTTGAATATTGTGGACCCAGTTATATTCATTCGCATGCATTAAAAGTAATATTATGTAATAACAATAACAGTAATTAGATTTGAAATCATCATCATCATCATCAACATATTTGAGTAATTTGTAAAACCACAAGAAAACAGATTTCGGAATGTTTAGCATTGCATCCTCTGGACATGCTATGTTATATAATAATATATATAAAGTGATATGAGAAGTTACAAAATATTGATTCAACAAGTAGAAAAAAAATGCATTTCAAAATTTCTTTCGAGATTGACAGTTTTTCAGGTAGTTTCAGTTCCCGCGAGGAGGATGAGGAGAGGTGTTAATCAGACTTTCGTGTTCCTGTTTTTTTTAAGCCAATCGCTTGAAATAACGCTTGGCAATTTTCTCCGAGGAGGGGGATTGCAATGTCTGCATAAAAAAAATAAACCAAAGATCAATATTTTAAATTAAGAACAAGAAATGGTTTGAATTGTGCACGCAATTAAATTGCAAACTATTTTGAACTAACCATAACCATTCCCTCATCGCTGAATTCGTAGTGCCTCTCAAAGGTGAAGTCCTCCTCTGCTTCCCCTCCGGTTTTGCTTCTGGTCACGAACTTGTTGTCCCCTTCCATTGTGGTCACGCTCTATAAAAATAGTTAGAAACGTAATTAGTTTTCAGAAAGCAAATATTTAATTAATTTAATTTTTGAAATGGATGTAACTCCCGGGCGCCCATCCATTACCGATCGATGTACAAAATAATACTTTGATCTTATTGTTTTACCTCAAACAATTTCCCACTTGGCATGGTTTCCTCGTACTCCTCATCCAGCTTGAAACTGTTTTCGATGGTCCTCAAGAAGGTGACTGTTTTCAAGTTCCATTGCTCCTCCTCATCCTTGGTGACATGCATGGTGGGGGTGGAGGCGCACATCATCTTCCTCACCATCCATGGAACACCTACAACAATCAACAATCAAACATGAAGTAAAGTTACATACTTAACTTATTCCATACGTAATTAATTAACATTAACATCCCTCCCATTTAAACAAACTTACAACTTCACTTCACAAATTCAATTTACAATCATATTCAAAGCGAACTAGCTCACTCACCAACGCATTGATAAAACTCATCCAGGTTCTCATTACGCTCCAGCTTGTAGGATCCCACGATTTGCACCATTTTGTCAGAAGGTCAGGTCACCTACAATCAAAACATTCAGAATAATTAATTAGGTAATTTAACAATTTGTTATTTTACACCAATCAATACATTATATTATATAATTCCCTTTCTTCCCACTTTTATATCCATTTCCTTACCAAAACTTTCTACTCAACTGTTGCACAACAAATTAGTCACTTCAAACACTCCCCTGCCTGCACTTTTTAATATTTAAATATGGACACTATTTATCTCCCCAACAACAATAACAATTAGGTATAATCCTCTTCTTCAAGTTTATAAATGCGACTGAATTTATTTTCAAGCGAACAACAACTTTTTACAACTTTTTTTTTCGACTACTTAGCTTCTTCTCCGAGCGAACAACAAGTTGGACTGGAACAAAAGACGGGACTGGCTCCCTCGTTTTATACATGTACATGGAACGCTTTCTTTGTTACGAGATGCATGCAATGCATATAAAGTGAGATCGGGAGGAGGATTTCATATTATGACGACGTACTTGATAGTGAGAAGAGAAAAGGCGAGGAAGAGCGAATAATATGTATCATCATCATCATCTCATTTCATATCATTATCACTATCAGCCATATCTAGAGGAGAGAAAAAAATGAACAAACAAACAAACAACAAGTTCATAAAAAAAAACTGCACACACAGTTTTGTACAATTTTCAGCTCATCATCATCAGCATATATTTCTTGTGTGGGGACTCTCTGTCTCTCTGCTCAATAAAGAGCCATCATCATCATCATTCATCCTTCTTCTCCAGCCAGCGTCGTATTATCCAGCAGCAGCATCGCAGTAAAGCGCATCTTCATAGCTTATGTATCTGCTACATGAACATGAGTATTGTATAGCTAAATGCTACTTTACCTTATGGAGGAGCTTTTTTTTGGAGGGTATATGAACTTTTTTATGAAGGACAAACAAATGTGAACAGTAAGTATAAAATCTCTAACAACAAGCCCAGCAAAAGCAACAGATAGCTACGTGCTGTTTTTTTTTACAGATAAAAGCGCATAGATGGATAGAGAGAAGTGAGAAGAGACTGATGATGATCATCAGCAGCAGCAGCAGCGCAGCAGCAGCAGCGTCGTGTGCAATATGCATCCAGCCACGAGAAGAATCTCTCTTCTGGGTTCTGTTCTTCTTCTCCTCCTTTGTCTCTTTGTTCAGATGTGTAGCATTAAATTGAAAGGTGATGATGATGCTGGAATGGAAAAATTGTATTAAGTTGGTTATGCCGCTTCCATCCAATCCATTTACTTTGTGTAGAAACTTACAGAACAACACTCAACTTATGCATAATATTATGGAGATGCATTTATACAGTTTTGTATAGAACTTTTTATGTGGCGTTATGTTCGTGTTACGTAATGAGATTTTAAGAAATATGCAGTGGAGTTTAAGATGACGCTGTTAAATGTTGTATGTATTGTGCTGCTGCATTTCCTTTTTTAGCTGTACTACTGTAGCATATAGATAGAAATCTCAAGAAAAGGTTCGATCTTGATTTTATGATCCTTTTTGCTTTCCTTCCTTCTCCTTCCTCATCCTGAAAAGGTTCGGGTTCCTCCGAGTTGAATGAATGCGTATGACCTTGTTCAGAGCCATAATATATCGCCGCCATCATGCCATGACATGCTGCTGGACTGGAGCGGTGAATAAGTGCTTGCAAATGTTTTGGAATCATGACGGAAGTATTATGCCATGTCATTTAACTTAAATTAAAGAGTTTATTAGCCTAATTTTGACTAAAAAAAATGGATGCAATATACGTATCTAGATCGTTGTTGTTGGTAATCAAAGCAATTCTACAGAAAAAATCGCTAACAGTTTGGCATTTTTTTAAAAAATTGCTACATATTCACTATCCAATTCGATTGGGTAGAGTATTTTTCTGAATTTAACTGAATTTATAGTTCCCAATATTCTGAGAATCATCAATGATATGATTTAACCATGATTCATAATAATTATGTAGTGTCGCATTTTACACATTGAACTACACAGCACAAACACCACCACAGCGTCAGACAGAGTCAGAGGCAGGCAGCAGCATAGCAGCAGACAAAGTTTAGAAATCAATCAGATCATATCCAAAATCCAATCCAAACACAGTCATAGTCAGTCGTCTGACTGATTGGATCCCATCCTCCTTCATAGAAGGAGCCTCTGTCCGTGAATGAAATTATGTGTAGGATTCTGCAACTTGTTCGGATTGTCAATGTCAATTTCTATCCCGCAAACAACATGCCAAATCAAACTTCAACAACTTCTTCAAGAAGCTGTACTCCTCCAGCGCAGCAGCAGTCACCTACCATTTCGAAAAAAACCTATGCAAATGCAACATCTTAGCTTTGGCTTGATGTTATGCATATAATTTACATTCGTTTTCATTTGTATTTTGCATTTACTTGCATGAACAACAAACAGTGCTGTAGAGTCGAGTAGCCGACAGCCGAGCTTGAGAAAAAAGTCTAACATGAACCATTCCTGCCCTGCATCCATGCGCTCCCCTTCAGTCAACATTTGAGCGTCGAGCAAGCACATTGTGCCGTTTTCCTTCGCTGTCTGTATCACATGCATTGTTAGTTGATTGTTGAGAACCTGCCGACAACCAAGCCATATTATTATTCAAGTCGTTTGTGTTTTGTTTCAGGAGGGGCCTTTGCTTGGCCTGTTGATTATTGTTGTAAACAGTGAAAAATTGTGGCTCTTATCCAGCCAGCGATATTTAACACTATTTTTTAAATGACAATCTGCGCATTTACCTAATAGCGAAATTTACTCTAAAAATTAAACTGCTAAGCTTCTTCTCCGTGTGTCGCGTGACTTTGGACAGAGTTTAAATAAACTGTCACAGTTAGTTTTGTTAAATCAAGTGTATTAATCAAACAGTTTATTAATCATTATTATTATCCAACTTTAATATTTATAGATAACGGTAACAATAATCGCGACTGTTTAGTTTGAAAAAGTTTAAAAAGGACTAATTACCTAATTGGAATTGAGAATACAAATACTATAATTTTTTGTCCTTAGTTTGTCCGTTTAAATTAATGTTGAATTCATCGAACCCAAAAACGGAATAAAGACGGAGAAACATACTCAATCGATTAAGGTAAGGATTCAAACGCATTCCCATAAATCATGACGCAATTATGAATTAATGCCCGATTTTTTTTTACAAATGTGGTCCCGTTAAACGCTAAACCAGTGTTGAAATTGCGCATTTTTACTTTAGACGCCAGCTAGCAACTCGGTAGACATTAATCCTGCTATTCATTTTTTGTTTTCATGGAATGGGACATGTTACAGGAAGATAATTGGAGTCAAACATTTTCCCATCCTTTCCCACCACCACCGCATGCATTTATCATATCATACACATCCGACTCATTTCCGGTTGGGATGTTGACCATTTTTTTTTATATAGTTGTCGGTCACGCATTCGTTAACAACTTATTCGTCACTCATGTCTCATGTGTAGTCAGTGCAGTGTTGTCTTCCTGGAAGTGAGGAATTTTCCGTTTCCTCCTCGTCCTCCTCGTGTAAAAATAAAAAGCTTTTCCCAATCCATTTCTCGAGAAAAGGGAACGCGATTGACATTATTATTAATAAAAGCTGCGTCATTGTCATTGTCATTCCAGCCAGTTTTCCTCCGCCATAAATTCAGTAAAAAAAATGATCTCTCGCTGGAAAAAATAAATAAATCAATGCGCCAGGCGCCTGACTGTCTTCTCGTCCAGCGTCTGCAACTTTTTGCGTGGTTGTTGGCTCCCAACAAAAATAAATATCTGAATCTGCATTTATTTATTTTAACTACGTTGACAGCTCAACAAACGCTCCCATACTTAATTGGTGACAGCAAGCACCATTAAATGTTCAACAACTGGACAGGACCAAGAGTTATATAAACACTGATGGTGGCTAAGCACATTTAATAAAATGTAAT
>JAQIWX010001428.1:0-10333 GCA_034696785.1 Lepidocyrtus cyaneus
TTTCTTAATTTATTAACAACAAATTGGTTTTAATGTACTCTAGATTGCCTGGGCTTGCCTAGGCTTGAAAGCTTGTTTATATATACAGCCAAGATTTATAACAAACAAAAACTGGGGAAATGACATATGACACATTTGATATGGGCTATGAAATCTAAATTTATCCAAGATATGGCAGGTCATCAATTATCTGCATACATTTTTACGGCGTATTTAGCGCAAAGGTGACTTTGACCTATAATAATTGCTGGACTGGTTTGAAGATTAATATAGTTTGCTAAGCATATAAATTCTAGTTAGTAGTTTTCAGTCACCACTCAAATCGTGACATAAAATATGAATTATTGGTTTAAAAAAACCTTTTTCGAGAGTTAGTTTAAAATTGGAAGTAGTTCAGCAGTAGTTGAAACTGATTACGTAAATTACTTACAGTTAGTTATATTGTTTATGTATGGCCCATTTCCAAGAGGACTTGAAATCAAACTCCCTATATCAAATGTCCACATACCAGTTCTGATTCAAAAGTCGGCTAACATGAGCCACGTCACTGATGACGGTATGCCTGCACATCAAAATCTCATTGACGAGAGAGCTGGGATCCTTCTGGAAAGCTTCTTGCTCGATTTGACAACAGTCCATTTGTTGCCTTCCGAATTGGGGCAGGAGGAAGCCCATCTTCTTGATCATTTCCATTTCGAATGCGTTCATCTGTTCAGCGGACCAAGGTCTGGGCACCAATCCCAAGAACTTGGCGAATGTCTTTTGCTCATCCATACTTGCAAAGTAGAGGTTTCCGGAGACTAGTAAGAGGGCTGCGAGGCATTTGCTTTCATCAGGAATAATGTGGATGAGCAGTGGGGCATCCTGAGACTGGAGCATGTGGGGTCGTGGAACCTGAAGGTTGGAAGTGTTAGCGTGGAGGCTTTGAGTTTGGAAGTATCTTGGGGAAAACATGTGGTGCTGGCTTTACGCTTATCCTGTTCGGAAACATAGGAGGAGCTCGTTGGCCTCGAATGGCCTGAGGACGAGGATCTGCAAAGGTGTTGAGGCTTTAACTCCTCCTCCGGCTCCACTGCTTTTCTTGAATGACAGGGTTGTATTTGCAGGTGGAGCATTTGGCTTGGATCGAATTGAAACGATATATTCCACAGGCCGCAAATGTGCATCAGTTTTGAAATGAGTCATGTCATCCTTCTCGAATGGCTTCACAACCGAGATGAAGTCATTCGTGGCATAGACCTCCGCCTTGGCCCAACACTCTGGCTGGACCACCTTCCAAAATGAGGTTATCTCGAAGACATCCGCCAGTCGGGAAATGCCTGCTTTCAGCGTTATCTTCATTCCTTGGAGGACAGTTTTCCTCACGTTTTTATGGTGGTTCCTTCTCCATGGTGGGGATCCCGCCGGAAACAATCGCCTCGTGATTCTCTGGGATAGTGAGTAGCAACCTTTAACAGTTTGCAGTTTTCTTTGCGTCTTCTCGAACCATTCCGGAAGCAGTTTTTGGTAAGTAGCTCCGCCTCTGAATAGGTCCCGTACAAGTCCTTTAGCAGCAATACTTCCTTATCAACGCATTGCTTGGCCAATCAATAAATCTTCTCCAGCTCGTGAGTATCCACAGTATCGTGAAACTCTTGGGCGGCAAACTTTATGGCGTAGTTCTTCCCAGCAATGGCACAATAGACGAGACCGATGGTTATGTTCTTGGGTATTGCTTGCCACCTAGTTGAGGACATTCCGTGTTGTAATTCCTTCCGTTGCCGAATCCTGGACGTCTTTACTGGAAGTCTCGTGGGAAAGGTAGAATGTGACGGAGCGGCCGGATTCAAGCTGTCGCATGTGCATGCAAGCTTGCATCAGCTTGTCTCTTCTCATCCTACTTCCACTCTAAAACGACATCATGATTCATGATTCAAAATTGGTGACGCAAGCCTTGGAACCCACGGGAAACTTCAGATCCGTTCCTCAGGTATGCTGGTCATACAGGAAGACGCCACATTTTTAAAGTCTGTCCCGGTAAGGGGAGATCTCGATGGGAGTATCTGTTGTTGGAGCTGATAACGATGAATGTTGTGGTTTTCTTGTAGAGTGAGACTTTCGACCGCTGTACGTACCTCTTGTTCTTCTTCTTCTCCTAGACAGTCTCCGTTTTTTTGTAATATGGCCGTTCCTACTTTTGACAACTAGCTCGTTATCTTTGTTGAAATAAACTGCGGCTTCAATTCCCTTGTCGATCTCCAGCCAGAGTATCACCACCTTCTCATTGTCAGATTCCAGCATGAGAGCTACAGCATCAATGAGGATCCGTCTTGAGCCCTTAATCATTTCCTTCAGGATTTCCTTGCATGTGACTCCCATCTGGAAGCTTTTGTGATTCCCATTAACATTTTATTAAAAACTGATCTTCTGTTCAGTATCAAAATCCTCCCTCCTCTGAAATAATATGAGACGGCAGTAAGTAGTTGGTATACGTTGATACGTTTCCATTAGTGAGTCAATTACCATTGTCGGTTTAATAGGAGGAGGAGGGAAAAAATCATTATTAGCTTATGCATAAATTTAGAGAAAAATATTTCACAAAAAGTTACAAAAAACATCCTGCTGTTGCTACTGCAGTGCATATATAATGTATATTCATTTTGATCCATCTTTGTGGCTGGTCATCGTCATCGTCAGCAACCTGTCACACTACTGACTACCTCGAGGAGGCCCAGTGAAACCGCGCAGAACTAAAGTTGATTCGTCCCCATCCAGTCTCCACCTCCATTGTTAGCAATTCTTCATAAATCATAAATCCAATCACCAACCGAACATTGGGTGGAAAGTGCAGCCGTCAATGCAAAATATGGCTCGTCACAATATTCCCAATCTCATATTTGCCTTTATTTGCCTCATTTTTTTGCGAATGTAAAATACACATGAGTTTACCATCAGAATTAAGTCATATACTTACCTGGACAGAGACATACGTAGTCATAATGTCATAAACGGATTTACTAACGACTTTATGAGAACAACGCTACTGATTTTGTAGTTGCAATGCAACAAAAGACATTCCAATAAACGCAAATTGAACTGAAGTGCGTTAAGTTTAAAGTGGGGTTTTCGACTCTGTTTTTTCAAAAGTTTTGGTAATTATTTCTGCATTGTTGTAAAATTACAGTGGGCTAATGACCGTCTTATGAAAACTTCGCCATGGTCATTGCTACTACTGATTCATAACTAGTTTCAAATTTGGGTTGGGATACAGGGAACAATCGAATTGAACTGGGAGAAAGTCAACGATCAGTGGTTGCCTATTATAAGTATTTAATCAAACTGATAATGAGCGCAACTCTCAAATACAAGGGAATACATTGTACATTTTTTCATTGGCCGTTGTTAATTTGGATAATGTGTCTTTGATCCTGTGGAACCTATTATGTTATTATGTGATGGATGAAGACATGGGGATCGGATTACATGTCAGTCTGTAATTATACAATTAAAACATGAGTATGGATTGGATTATTTCCTCCTCGGTCACGATATATGATAAATATTCCGTTGCAATACGCTCAAGTGACAAAAGTGAGAAAGATGTTGGGAAAGGAGGTAGGTGGAAAAAAGAATTGATTTGGTTGAATGTTGTTGGGGAATGTGCTGTTATGATAATTTATAATTAATTTAACTCGGAAAATTGGCAATGCTGACTGGTGACATGATGAATGATGCAGTCATGCCTTGTTTCTTTGGCCCATCTGTTAGGGTGTAAAAGCTGAAGAAATTAAAAATTGATCTATTAGCTGCTGTTGAAGTACCAAGAACTGAAATGAACTTGCATGTTTTTCGGATTTCTTCTTTAAAAATATTGGCAAATGAAATGAAAACCTAAATTGGGCACAAAATTTGTCTGTTTATTTTCATAATCAAATGTACAACAAGACATACAGTTATGCTTATGTGTCAGTTTGAGCTATTAAAAACTGATTGTGATTAACAATGTGTTTAACCAAAAATGAGAGGTGGACACTTTCATTAGCATAATAATAGGTCACGTTCGGCGAATGATTAGGCGCTATTGAAGTTGACTGGGTGTTGTGTCGGTGTCAACGGTGTCATGATCACGTTATCATCAGACTTACGAACTACGAATTATGATTAATTACATGCATTATGATGAAAAATTATACATGCTGTTTTATGAAATTGGGTCTACTTGAATGAATATGATCATATTATTCGCGAACTAACAAAAATCGTTCATCATTGAATTGGATTGCAATTTTCCTTTCCTCTGTCTAGCTTTCTGATCCTGATTATGATCTCCTATCTATGCACATACTGCATATACAATGCAATCTAGTAATACTACATATGTATGTTACTACACTTCAGACATACAAATTTTCCGAAATCTTGAATTGCATCCCACTTATGGAATCGATATCGTTTATCATTTCATTCCATTAATCAAATCACTCACAATTGCACAATAATAACCCGTGTGACAAATAAAAAACGTTTTCTTCTTCTTTGAAATATTGCAATATGTGCGCTGTATTACAATTGTAATTTATTATGTTCAACATCGCCCCATATCATATAGTCATTTTTTTACAGTTTTATTAATTTATTTAGAATACGACTCATTGTCTCTTGTTCATTTATATTTTAGCGATGGTGATAAGCTTTTCTGATTAGGAGGAGGAGGATGATGATGATGGCGTTGGTTATTGGTCTGTCTTGTTGTCAGCTCTAATCCGTCAGAAAGTGAACGGCAGGAGTAGCTTGTTTCACCCCATCAACGGGTCTTTAGACTCCCGCATGTCGAGAATATTAACCTGGTGGAACTCCTGCTTGGGTGGAAGCACATAAACTATAGTCAGTGGTAGCGGATTGTGCACGTGAAGATTCACCTTTGTTTTTGGAATTTGGATGAAGATTAGTTGCCGTTGGTTATCGTCATCGGCGAAAGGCAATGATGATGACGATGATTTGTCATTCTCCAAGATTTTGCAATTTGGGGTGGTCCCATCATCATTTAAAATATTTGATTGAATTTAGATGGATACGGAGCCGGAGCCAGTTTTTATTTAGGTGGTCGTTGTTGTGAATGTGGAAACTGAAGTTGGGTCGGCTCTGGTTCCTCTTCATTAGTCACACTTGCCAAATTAGCCCATCCGTCATTATTACCACCATTATTATCGGCCATTATTGAATCTCGAATGAATCTTTAAAGTGCTTCTACCAACAGTTGCCTCTCGTCAGTGGAGCTCGAGCTTCTGCCGCTAACGTTCCCATTAACGCATTCCCATCATCAGTGCAAACGCCGGCGACGTCGACTGGCAATGTTGCTTGAGAAATGCAAAAACGGCTGCGGTTGGTAAAATCACGTCCCGTTGTCAGATCAATTTAAACGGGCTGATGTATTGCTCTTTGCCGATGCGGCGTTATGAGGAACCTTTTTGTTTAGCAGGTAATACAGAGGGTGAATAGTTTATTGTGAATCAAAATCAAAGTAAAAAAAAAATAAAAAATATAAAGACCATTTTTGTTAAAATCTGTTTGTGCTATGTAAAATATAGAGTTTCGAGATGATGTGTGCCCAATTTGAAGCTTGTGAGCCACTCCATTTTGGAGATATCGGTACCGGAAGTGAAAGTTGCCGAAAGCATGTTTTCCAAAGGGTTGATTTTTAATAAAATCGACATGCATGGAACAAAATAAAAACTAAACTAAGCATCAGAAAGAGCATTTGATTTTGTGGTATTTTTATTTTAAAAAAGTTAAAAAATACTATTTTTTGGGGTGTGTAGAACTCGAACATGGGTTCGAAATCAGTAAAACAAATTACAGATTTACCATAAAACCAAAAACTTTATGAAGATTGGCTATCTCAGATTTTGTCAGGAACCTCGAGTTTTTGTAATCTGGTACCCCCTTGGAAACATTTTTTTTCCGGCAACTTTCACTTCCGGTACCGATAATTCCGAGGCGGAGTGGCTCACAAGCTTCAAATTGTGCACACATAATCTCGAAAGTCTGAATTTTACATAGCACCAACAGGTTTTAACAAAAACGGTCTTTATAATTTTCTATGCTACTTTGATTTTAATACACTATTCATCCTGTGTACTATTAGGTTGGGGGAGTCGTTGGTGGTAATAATAAAACAATAATAATCTAAATTTTCTCCATTTTTTCTTTGATTTTCTTTAAGGTAGTGTAGCAAGATCTTTTTAGCTTCCGATCTTACTAATTGATGATATAGAAAGATATGGTTCCCTTCTGTTCCTGAAGAAGGATCAACACGACGCAACGTCAAGTTCAGGAATCATAGAAGTTTGTGCAAACTTGTCAGTGATAATGACGATTTGGTAAAATATAACTAACTATGTCACATACTATAAATTTAATCACTTCAAAATAATCTGAAAGGGAAAATCAATAATCCTGCTTAATATTTTAAATGAACAAATTGATTGTTGGAATTGCTTGGACAGAAAAACCTACTACGAATTCACAAATTCACAAGCAAAATCACCATCCTCGTACAGAGAAGCAGTTTCGAAGTGAAAATGAAATGTCTGATATGCCCATGATTGATTATGCTAAATAGGGCTTAATCATACAGTAAACTAACTGTGGCTTACCTAACAATAAGTGCTCAGGGCTCACCACACAACTATGTACCACATGGCTGGCTGTAACAAACTGGGTGGTCATTGTTAATTGGAAAAACAAATCATAATCCCCATTCCAGATTTAAGATAAATTGAAAAAATTGCATTTTTGTATTGTGATCATTGATTCCGTAACCGAAAAATTGTTATGGCCTGTGACGGGTGGTAGTCAAACTAGCTTGATGACCGCTGACATGTGTGTCACCCTTCTAGTCTTCTCAGATGACATGACTGATGGACCGATGTTGAAGATTACGCCTCTAATGCACTTTCTGCGCCTAAGGTATGTACAAGTCATGGTCCTCCTTTTCATCTTGTCAGCAATGCAATGCTTTAAAAAAATTAATGCGTAACCTTACATGTAACTCTTTTATAATTCCATGCGTAATCAAAAACCTTTTTTGTGGGTGTGTAACAAGGAAGCTAATTTCTTCTACTAGTGCTGGCAAATTGTACACATCACATGTGTACACACATGTGATTCAGTTTGTGTTTCAAGTTTGTGTTTGGCTAGAACACAACACAAAATCGATGTCTATGAGCTCAAACACGTTTGTGATTTTAGTGAAACGCTACACAAACACAAAGTGGAACACATCTGTTTTAAAAGCTCGAAAGTTAATGGATTTTAGGTTTAGAAGACACATAAAGTGTACTAAAACTCCAACTTCTGCTCATAAATGTTGTAATTGTGCCTCACATAATGATTATGTTCTTCTATTTACATTGACAAATTCGAAGTTGGTGCATGATTTTTAACCAATTTTAGATGACAATATCTGCCGAATGCATCGATTTACCCCAATTATGTGTTTGTTTTCACAAAATAATTGTGTTTTAATCAAACACAACACAAACGCTTTAGAGAAAACACACCACGAAGTAACAAACGACAAACACAAATAGTGTTTTCAAAACACAAACACATACTTTGGTGGTTTGTGTACACAATTCCAGCACTAATTTCTTCTTTCTGTTAATTATGTAAGTGGCTTGCTTGCTTGGCTTGCTGCGTTCAGCATTGGAAGCATTTTTTTTTGATGCATCGGATGCGGTTGATGGTGGTTGAATTGCGGCTTACATTTTTAATCGATTTCAACCCCATTATTCTGGTGTTCACTGGCATGCAATACTTGAAGGAAAAGTTTTATAGCTGAAATGCATCTCATTCTTCTGTTGGGCTCAATTTAATCATAGTTCCTTCCAATTCCAACCAACGTTTAACAACAACACCAACTTGAGCTCAATAAAATTAAAAAAAAACAGCTAACATACAAGTTTGGATTGAAAAATGGGTAGTTGAAGGTACGGGCTGATATCAGCGAACCAACGTTCATAAAAGTTACGATTATGGAATAGAGTAAATTATTTATGGGGTAGTTTTGACTAACTAAGAAAATAACAAACCGTGAAGAGGGATAAAATTATTATGTCAGTGGAAGGATTTAAAGTTTAAATGCACAGTTTTGACGCCGACGAAAAATATTTCATTCCTATCTGGTCAAGCTGATAATTAGATTGGTAAACGATAATATTCAGAGTGGGCATAATATTATTCGTAATGTATCTTTAGTCAAACGTTACTGGACTCACTGTGTGGTACATACAGTGCAATGAATTGGGGGTATTTTTTTAATGGTTTCAAATCAGAATTTTGGGCGGGAAAGTTGGAATTAACAAGCGGAAGTTATTTTTGGCGGGAATAAATCTTTTCTAAAATTTCTAAGATTAGTAAGGTAGAAAAGTATGAAGGTGCCAGCTAGGGATGATCCCGGTTGACTGGTTTAAAACAAATTCTGCAAATGGAATTAATCCAATTATCTTATATTACATTCTTGGATATTTATAGTTTTTACCCGGTCCACAGAGTTTCTCAATGTCAATCAGCAAATGCGTTCTTTCTAAATGACTCGCGTCCTCAATCTGACTACTTTCGTTCGGTATAATACTTCGAAACTATCAATTATTCCGGGATTTCGTATATTGATTTAGAAAGTAAATCGTCCAATTAGTCCAAAACGATCTTTTTCAGATTTATAATCGGTCTATAAATCATAAAAAATATTATGAACTTTTTTTTAAATTTCATATCATTTCGGAGGATTTAATTTAAGTTCATCCCGGATCACTGCATAGTGTTAGGAAACTTAAGTGCCACTCAAATTCCATATCATCATTATCGCATTTTATGAAAGATCATGCAAATCAAATTATAATTTACGATCGACCTTTAGAGTTTGTAGATCTTATATTACACAAGTTTTAAAGCTTGGCCAAGGCCAGTCAATCTTAAGTACATTAAAACCATTAAATTAATTAATAGCAATTAAGTTCCAATATTCCCGACCAATCACAGTTCCGTGGGCTTTTTAAAAATCATGTATGTTATTATTAGTATCAGTATATCCTCATTAATTTGAGCAATATAATTATGTGGGCATAAATAATAATTATTTATGTAGAAACAGACACCCAAATAAAAAAGAAAAGCATGTGATTCTGTGATGTATAAGTATGATTCATCATCATCATTTAGTTAAAAGTTCCAAATACTTCTGATAATATTGCTTTTGCTTGTAATTAGGAGAAAGATTTTTAAGTAATTGATTTGACAAAAAGTTATTTGTCAAAACTATGATTGTTATTAGTATTAGCATAGCATTATTTAAAAATTCAATGAAGCCCTCTCCTCATCAAAAAATTCACAAGCTCCAAGAAGCCTTCTGTTTGTTTTTAAAACTATTACAATTACGAGTAAATATTATAAGATAACCGGCATGGTTTTCAATTTAATTGAATTTGAAATTTTACTCCACTTGAATATCTTTTCAAATATCTGACTTTGATAAGAAGGAAACGATCTGGTAGAGGGGAAATTTTAAGAGATTTTGGAAGAGGTTGTTGTGGCGTCCAGTGCTAGCTAAAGGGGAGTAATCTATGGCATAAAACAGCTATGGTTGCGTATGAGCTGTATTCAATATAATTCAAGCCGGGTTTCATGCAATTTCAAGCTTTTTCAAGCTAAAATTTCAATTAAAATCAATTCAATTCAAGCTTTTCATTTGGCTTGAATTGATTTGATTTTAATTAAAATTATTTGAATTGGCTTGAATTGAATTTATTTTTGGAAAATCATTTGATAGAATTAGAAATGACAACAAAACGTGTTCAAACCTGATTGGATTGCAGAACAAAGGCGTGAAATGTTGAAAATCCTTTTTGTAGGGTGAGGAGGGAACCTTTTTTGGATGGTATGGAGGGATCTTTTGTTAGGGTGTGGAGGATATGGTGGGAACTTTTTGGAGGGTACGGAGGAAATATTTTGAAAAGTGTGGAGGGAATGTTTTGGAGTGTATGGAGGAATTATTATGGAGGGTGTGGATAAAAATATTTCGGAGGGTGTGGAGGGAATGTTTTGGAGTGTATGGAGGGTGTGGAGGAAATATTTTGGAGGGTGTGGAGGGAATGTTTTGGAGTGTATGGAGGGTGTGGAGGAAATATGTTGGAGGGTGTGAAGGGAATATTTTGGAGGGTGTGGAGGGAATGTTTTGGAGGGTCTGTTGAATTTTAAATTTTTCCATGGAGCCTCCGGCCTCCATAAGTTTCTTGTAGTATGTTGCAATAAGTACAGTGTAACTATTTCTTTCAGTTCAAAAAGCTTGGCTTGA
>JAQIWX010001429.1:0-10332 GCA_034696785.1 Lepidocyrtus cyaneus
AGGATGGTTTTTCAGCGAAAATTCCTTATTTTGACGGTTTTTCGGGGATTTTTCAATACACAACGTCCCGAGATACCATGTTAAGGACTGTGGGCTTGTAGCTACATATCCTACAAACTATGTTGAAGTCAGAACTGAAATTGCATGTGAGCAATTTTTGTAGAGCGTCAATAGGATGGTTTTTCAGCGAAAATTCCTTATTTTGACGGTTTTTCGGGGATTTTTCAATACACAACGTCCCGAGATACCATGGTAAGGACTGTGGGCTTGTAGCTTTTTTTTATTACAAACTATGTTCAAGGCAGATTTTAAATTGGAGGTAAGCTATTTTTTAGGGCGTCAAAAGGATGGTTTTTCAGCGAAAATTCCTTATTTTGATGGTTTTTCGTCGATTTTTAAGTACAAAAAGACCCGAGACACCATGTGAAGGACTGTGGGCTTGTAGCTACATATCCTACAAACTATGTTGAAGCCAGATTTGAAATTGGAGGTAAGCAATTTTTGGTTAAGCAAAAGGATGGTTTTCAGCGAAAATTCCTTATTTTGACGGTTTTTAAATACTGTATTTTCTAATTTAGATCACCCACGTTCTATTAAATTTTTCAAGGTCTTACCTAATCGTACTATTACGAGCAAACTCAAGTTTGATTCGTGCTGTTTCAAACTACGTAGATTGAATTTTTTTACGCAGATTGGGTTTGGTAAATCTTGAATGGTACAGGAAAATTGAACTCGTCGTCCACCCTGCAAATGTACTGGATTTACTTTACACTACCCCACTCAACAGTAATGTAGACCCGAGAGTAAAAATAAATAAATGTTACCATTTTGTCAGAGACACTTTATTCTGCCTACTTGAATACTTCTTCTGTGAAGAGCCCTGCCCGGCGTGTAGCAGTTTATTGATAGCTGGCGGCAAGTGGCCATCTGTTTGGTGGCTGGCGGCAGGTGGCTATCTATTTGATGGCTGGTGGCGGGTGACTATCTATTTGGTGGCTGGTGGCTAACTCTTTGGTGGCTGGCGGCGGGTGACTATCTATTTGGTGGCTGGTGGCGGGTGGCTATATATTTGGTGGCGGGTGGCTATCTATTTGTTAGATGGCGGCGGGTGGCTATATATTTGGTGGCGGGTGGCTCTCTATTTGGTGGCTGGCGGCGGGTGACTATATAGTTGATGGCTGGTGGCTATCTATTTGATGGCTGGTGGCTATCTATTTGGTGGCGGGTGGCTATCTGTTTGGTGGCTGGTGGCTATCTATTTGGTGGCTGACGGCGGGTGGCTAATCTATTTGGTGGCTTGCGGCGGATGGCTAACTTGTCGGCGGCTGGCACCGGGTGGCTAGCTTGTCGCAAATGAAAATCTTGCAAAGTAAAGTTAGGTGAATATTGGAATTGAATGGAAATGCATGATGAAATTAAATACAACATGAATTAATGAGGACAAACGGGTGCGGCAGTCACTTTAACAAAGGTCACTTCGACTCAAAGTCACTAAAGAAAACTAAAATTTTCATTTTGATTTTCTACCCACTCCAAAGGTGCTAAAGTTTCATCCATCCATCCATCCATTTCATTTCTCGAAATCCGGATCTTGATCAATTGGACAAAGGCATCAAACCTCTCTAATATACGCCCCCTGCTTTTGGGGTCGCTTTATTTATAAACGCACCTCTCCAGTATACGCACCCACTTCCGAAAATAATGACCAAACGTGACATTAGTTGGACATTTGTGAACAAAAACGAATACCATTCATGACAATTCATCAAGTTTGGGATATATATAATGCAGAAATACTGATCAATATTTATTTTGTTAAATATTAACCTAAATTTTAAACTTCATTTAAAGTAAAAAGTGTGCTTGAAATTTACTCAAATTACTAAACGCACCTCTCCTGTATAAGCACCTCTCTTATATACGCACTCCCAAAAAAATTCGGAACTCTCTAATAGACGCACAGTGCGTGCGAATACGGTACGTACATAATGAGCTAATTTAAAATGAACTCAACAATGCTTGGAAACAACTTCATGCATTTCTAAAGTCTATTTAAAAATAGTATATCTACATAAATTACAAATGAAAACTACCGGAATTATTAAACGTTGTTGGCAAATGGCCGTCTTATTCCGGAATTTGAAAAGGGACCGATGATGTTCAGTAAACCAGTGTATGGCATCACCAACCAAACTCACAAGAGAGATACAGAAAACAATTCAGATTTTTATAGCTAAACCGGTGTCTGTCCGGGTATCATGACACAACAACAACCAAACATTAGGGTAAATTATGATAGTTTCTCTTGCATTTTTTTCTCTTGAGTAATTAAAAATAGCGTTTAGTAAATTAGCAGTTTTAACAATGAGTTTTACTCCTATCACAGCTCCCTCCAAAATGGATAGAGCTAAACATAATGAAACGGGAATGTGCGACCTTCATCTGTAAACCAGGAGAGGAAACAATATGCCAGTGTGGACGAAGAAAAGTAAAAACCAATTTATAGAGCTGTACACACTTGTCTGTTAGTATATTCTTTCGAAAATAATGTTGGATGATTGGCATAAAATTCGAAATCATTGTTAGATTGACCATAAAGACTTCGTGAAGCATCAACACAGGCCGGACACGTGGTCACCGGCACTCCACACAAAAACGTTTAGTACGGATGCCTACGGAACGATCATGTTTGAAGGGGAGCATCACCCTAACAAAGCCCATTATGTGAGGTTATCATACGACACCAATCCGGAGCTCATTGTCCAACTGATGACCTACGTTTGGAACTTGGAAATGCCACAGCTGCTAATTTCCGTGAGGGGTGGCAGCACAAACTTTGAATTGTCCCCGAGACTGGGAAAGATTCTCCAAGCCGGGATCATGAAAGCTGCGAGGAATACAAATGCCTGGGTCTTTTCCAACGGTCTTAACAGTGGGGTTTCGAAGCATTTGGGGATTGCTTTAGCACACGGAGGTCCTCGAAGAGGGAGGGTGGTCTCGATAGGAATGGCACCTTGGGGGATGATTGAGAATAGGAATGATCTGTTGGGGAGGAACAGAGAGAGGACTTACAGTCCGCTGGATCATGCCAACTCCAGGTTCCTCCAGTTGAATCCCAGACACTCCAATTTTCTACTAGTGGATAACGGCAGTGTTGGAAAGTTTGGGGGAGAGAATTATTTGAGGAAGAGGTTGGAAAGGTGTATCGCAACTTACCCCACAAGCCCAAGTATGAAATTATACGAAAGACGATTTTTTTTAAATGACCTTCATGAAAAATATATTGTGCTATCCTATAATTTCATGAAATCATCATCACAGATCGCAGTTGCGACACTCCAGTCGTTGTGATTGTGGTGGAAGGGGGATTCTACACGCTATGTCAAGTTAGCGACTATTTAAACGATGAGCCACCCATTCCTGTAGTGATTTTCGGAGGAACTGGAAGATCCGCGGATTTGATTTCATGGACTTTGCGGAAAGTGCAGTCACTGGAGGAATACGAAGCGCAGAAGGAAACAATTTTTAAGAAGATTAAGCATTACTTCCAGCTGAATAACGATAGCCAATGTGCAATATTGTATCAAGAGCTGAAAAACATATTCAAGAGGAAAAACTTGGTAATTATTATTAATCAAGTAGCTATTTAATTTCGCGAACCTAAGAGATGTTTGATGTACCTTTGCTTTTAGATAACTGTTTACAATCCGCATTCGACCACCCAAGAAGAAGAATTCGATGCTGTCATCTTATCGTCCATCTTTAGATCGCAACATTGGACACCTCTGGAGGTAACGTCTTTAATTACATTCTCAGAAAGTGAATTTATGAAATGACAAATGATCGTATCCCAATTAACTTTAAACTATCCACTTTCCAGCAACTTTCCTTGACACTTGTCTGGAATCGCGTGGATATTGCCCAAGCGGAAGTTTTCATTTATGGGCGAGACTGGTCTCGGAATCATCTGGAACATGCGATGATGGAAGCTCTCGTCTCAAATCGCATAGACTTCGTTACGCTCCTCCTGGAACACGGCCTCAACATGCAGACATTCCTCACCGCAAATCGACTGGAGTCCCTGTATACCTTAGAGTACATGCCCAAAGTGATGGGAGCTCTCCTCATGGAATTTGCTCAGGTCCGGATGGGCCGGCGACCCAAAAAGAAGGAAATGCATAAAGTGGACTTGACTCTTTATGACGTTGGGATCGCGTTGAGTCACATGATGGGCCATGTTTACCGTTCCAGCTATGTCCATTTGAAAACCAGGCTTCATGATCCCAGCAGAATTGAAATGGATCCGTTGGAAGTGAGAGGTCAAACTTTTCCCCGGCCGTTTGATGACCTCTTTGTCTGGGCGGTTTTGACAAAGCGTCATGAAATGGCGAAACTGCTATGGCTTCATGGCCACGGAGCCCTGGCCAAGTCCCTTGTTGCGGTGAAGCTCAACAAATATTTAGCTAATGAGCTGAGCAAGATGATGACAACGTTGGTTGATGAGTTCGAGAGCAATGCGGAGGAGTGGGAGAGTCTCTCTGTGTCCCTTTTGGACTCCTGCTTCCGCCAAGACTCCAAAATGGCTCGCGAGCTACTCACAATGGAGCTGGAGAACTGGTCACAGCAAACATGCCTTGCTTTGGCAGTGATGGCAAATCATCGGATGCTGCTGGGTCATCCATGCTGCCAAATGCTTTTAGTTGATTTGTGGATGGGTGCTATAAACATCAAGTCCAACCCAAGCTTAAAGATAGTTCTGGGAACGTTGTTTCCTCCCCTGGCGATATTGTGGGAGTATAAATCTAAAGAGGAGCTTAGGCTGCTACCCCGCCAGGAGAAGGACGTCCCTTACGACATCATCCAGCATCACCGAATTCTCGATGAAGAAGTGGAGGCGGAGCACGCCCTACAAATGAGTGACTTTGACTTTGAGAAAAATATCCCGGTCCAAGGGTATGACAGAGTTTGCCCTTATATGGAGGACAGAACTGCCAGAAGTGTGGCCAGCGTCTTTCGGAATCGATACAAAGGAAGGAAAACTGATCTGGCGGACGTTGTTAGCAAACTGGACTTTGGGCAAAGTAATCGTGACGTTGCTGCTGCTTCAAAATATTTAGATCAACATGGGATGAAAAATCAAAATGAAGACGTTCACAAGCCGGCTACAGCGCCTCGTAAACATCATGTCGCGTTTGAAACTATTGACACAACCCTGCCGTCTGTCTCCCCGGCGGATGACGTTGCACCAGGTATAGTTTCTACACAAGCCTCAGTCCACAGTACTATATTGGACGAGCTTGGTGCGAAGCCCATTGCTCATCTGCATGGACCCAGACCCATTCCAGTGATACGGGAATCCAGCGGCCTTTCCAGTTTTGTTACGACCCAACACAATCTCAAGACTTATGAGAAGTTCATTGAATTTCAGAAGGCACCCGTTACAAACTTTTTCCGTCATACGGTAATCCGAATAACTGTTTCAGCTTTAAGATTTGAGTTTGGCTGTATTATGACTGGAAATTGTTATTTGATTTTATACAGATTGCTTATCTGATCTTCCTCGTTGCTCTTATATATGTGATCCTGTACCCTCAAAACAAGCATTCGCCCGGATGGATCGAGCTTTATGTCATTGCATATTTGGCCACTCTGGGCTTGGATTGCATTCGGGAGTTTATCCTCATCGATGCCCTGAGCTTTTCCAAGAGAATTGCCCGTATGAAAAATTACGCATGGACAGTGGCAGACTTCTCAGTTATCCTGTTCTTTTTAATTGGAGCTGCGGCAAGATTCACGTGGAACTTCGAGCATGGGATGCTCATGTACAGAACTTCCAGCATATATTGGAACATGAGACTTTACAAGTACTTGGGGGTTCATAGATTTGTTGGACCGAAAATCGTTAGAACTGACATAATTTTAAATTGATAAAAAGTTAATGACATAATGAATGTTTAGAGTTTAAATAATTTTTGATAAAAACGTATTTGCAGGTTATGATGTCTAGAATGTTCTCTCATATGGTATGACAGTTAATTAATTACAATTTTAAGCAAAAAATGCTTCTAGTAATCATTTTACATAAGTAAATTAATAATTACTTTAAAATGAATTTTAGGCATGCTTTGGGATGATCATTTTAGTGGTCATCATATCATTCGGGATTGCAAGAGAAGCCATTCAGTTTCCGGAATCAAATCCTACATGGGCTGATTTGGCAGAAGCTTTACTAGAACCGTGAGTGTGATAAGAAATCTGCTTTACAACTTACAACAGTTAATTACCAGAAGTATTTAATCATAACCTTTTTGGCAGCTACGTAATGATGTTTGGAGAGGTGGAATTAAGTTCCCTTAGTCCAAATGTAATCCTTTCAAGCAAGCCGATTAAATAGCAAGCTATTTCGTTTACATTAAAACTGAAAAAAATAATTGCAAATAAATAATAGTTGTAATAATTTGTAACTCATGGTCAGTGTCAAGATGGAGATTGTCCAATAGGTTCATGGCTCATTCCGATTTGTTGGGTGGTCTACATGATGGTATCCAACATTTTGATCGTGAACGTGCTCATTGCTGTATTCAATGGCATTTATGCAGAGGTTGATGCTCAGGCCGTTGAGGTATAATCGATAAAAAAAATCATTTGTTCGTTGTTAGTTTAGTTTCACTGTGGCCGATCGAATTGGAGATTTTTATTAATTCCAATCTCTTCTCCCAATGGATAGATCTGGATGTTCCAGCGATTCACGTTTGTGATGGAGTTTGAACAAAAGCCGTTATTGCCCCCTCCATTTATAGTTATTTGCCATCTGTACTCCCTGCTCGCATTCTTTTGCAAAAAACTCATGCGATGCTTTTGTGAGGAGCAATTGCTGGAGCAGAATCCAAATGAGGATGAAAAGGCTCATGTAATCACTGAAAATGATCAGAATCTGAAGTCATTCTTGAGTCCAACTGAACAACATATGGTAAAACAGTTAATTATAGCTACTCATTTTAATCACTAACTCAAGTCATTTTAAAATTTATGTATGCCCTTACTCTTTTCGGTTTAATTATGTGCTAGTTTTATTGATTAGTTTCTGCTTTTCTCTGACATGTTTGCAACTAGGTATTTGACTTTGAAGAGGAAAACGTTGACTTGATTCGTCATCTCCTACTCTACAACAAAGATCAGCAACAACAAATGCCATCAATAGGTGGTCCAAAGGCTGTGCTGGGCTATCGCGTTGGCCTCACCTCTTTCTTGTCCGAAAAGTCAGGGATGCAACGATTGAAAGCCAGTCTTCACGAGCTGTTCAAAGACATGGAGTCCCAAAAGTCCAAGCTGGACAAGCTTATCGAAATATGGGAGATGGAATTCAGTGAAACTGACGAAAAAGGAGAAGGGAATGAGAACGAAGAATCATTCCCAATCAGCTCCACATCTAGTCTAACACTCGGCGCACCCTGTTTACACAATCAGACTTGTAGTAAGATAGACCGACCGCCGGATCCGGCCCATACTCATAGATAATTGGTCAGCCACTCATAGGCATTAATCAGCTTCGATATAAACATTCCAGTTCAGATGCTTTGTTCGTACCTATTTATTACATGGTATAAATGAATTCATGATAAGTGTAACAAGAAAAGAAAATATATGATCAATAAAAGTATTGTTGATTGAACACAATTAACATTCCATTTCAACATTTATTTACCTACCTAGTTATGTAGATTGAAAAAGGTAATCATGTTTTATACATTATAGTACAAGTACAATCATTTTTTTAGTGAACATTACAATATTCATTAAACTAAACCAAACAACATAACATGTACATTTAGGGAGCAACAAAATTAGACTGCTACAGTTGCAGTTTTTACAGCTTACTTCATTGTAGCTGCATTTTTCGAAACTGACCCCAAAAAAATACTGGAAATTGCCGTCTCTCTGCATTCTTATGTAATACAGCATGAATAATTAAACCTACACATAAACAAATCATTACTTAATCATAGATTTGAAAAAGGAGAAATCGTGAGAAACATATTTACACCCCACAGTACGCCGCAACCCAAAAACAAATTTCGATTGATTACAGAAGATTGATTTATACACACTATTATGATTAAATAACAAAAGGAAGGAAAATATTTTCTGATTTTGTAGATGAACCTATAGTATCACTTAACGAGCATTGTTAAGAGCTTCATTCTGTAATCAGCATATAAAGCACATCACAATTGACGGATGATTTTCAAATGTTTAACCTACCTTTGACACGGTCATATATCTATCTACAAGGTTGGATTAGATATACCGTAATAGTAAACAGAAACTACTTTTTTTTAATTAGAGTGACATCTATACAAAGTTTATGGATAGTTTAACATAAATTACACAAGTACTATAGGCTATTACTATCGCTATCTTCTAAAACGGAGAAATCAATGTAATTCAATTTTCTCTTGATTAGCCAACAACGATTTTAGGGACTTAAAAAACATAATGTTTGTTTATCATACACTTTAGCTCGTTCTAACAATTACTTACTTAGCTAATGAATTTCATATTTTATATTGTCACAATTTTTTCAAAGGATATGCAAAATTTGCGGATTTGTGTAGTTTGTTTGCAGATGCCACACTTTCTTTCCTTTCTCCCAAGTTTAACTAAAAAATTGTTGTACCTACGAAATTTAAAATCTCATAATATAATAATAGATTTGTATTTTAAACTGAATAAAGTTAGCAATAATATAATAATTGTATAGTTGAATGTAGGTATGTACATTATTTAAATTGTATTGAAATATCGAATGCTTCTTTGCAACTGGTCCATTTCCTTTTTGTAACAAAAGTTACGCTGAAATGTAAAACTTATACTTTTATACGTATTCGCTTGAGTAAATTGAAATAATACCGTTTCCTCCAAAGCTAAACTAAGATTGCAAGGTATTTCATGTTGATATTGGTTCACAACAGCACTTCACATACAGCAAATAATGTCCCAGTCACAAAATCATCATTACGTCATTTTTACAAGATACATAACAGCTCACACAAGCCAAAAATTCAAGTCAATTTTTCTGAACAAACCCAATTACATTACTGTAGGGGATCTACTGTGTCTATTTGATTGTTTTATATACCGATCTCAGATAGTGAGATTCATTGTACCAGATTAAGGAAAAAATGCACTTTCTTTTAAGAAAAGAAAAACTTCCTTTCATATGTTCAAATCTAAAAAATTGATAAGCCCTTTTACAGTTTAAATACTCGTATCATTTTATCACTGTGAGGAAGCACCAATCTTTGCAAAAATCCCTTCCATCCATGAAATACATCATGGGAGGAAGAGATCATGGCCTACTTTTATATTATTTAGGATTTCCTTTCTCCTTCTCCTCTTCCCACTTTAAAGCTAATAATTAATTTAGTAAATGATGACAAAAAGATTTGGACTACGTAGTCAAGAAAGGAGAAATTCGATTAAAATCATTCATACATCAACCGTCAAGATCAATTATCATCAATGCCCCATTTCTCAATGCATATCATTCGTCCACACTCTCACCAGTAGCGTCGTAAATTCATAAACATGCTTTCACTTATTTGACTACGTCATCACGTGTGATATTTTGTTAACGTTTTCGTGTACTTATTTAATGACTTGTAGGTATTAACTATAGTCGGCGAATGTCGTCTCTTAATTTGGAAAATATATAATTTTCTAGAGCCGTTTTCATTGGGTTTCTTGTCCTATCATCATAAGTCATATAAGTAGCCAGGAATAAGTCATTTCAGTCTTATTTGACTTCACTGGCAATAATGCCCACTGCTGAAATGTGCATGTTGCTCGAGTGAAAATTGTATTAATTGGACCATCATTGTTGACAATTTGAAAAATAGCCCTACTAATGAACTCATAAAAAAGTAAAATTAAAAGGTTGGGCATTAATCAGGATTGGTAACTGAGAGGTGGCGACATGATATCCAATGGAATTCGGCAATCCGTGTGACTACCTTTACTATTATTTAAATTACTATTGACATTGGTCAAGCAGTTGTTGGTGTGGTTGGCAAGAACAAAGTCGCTGTCACTGCTGCCAGTGTCCAGACTGCCACTATAAGCCCTATATTTATTGGAGGAGGCGTCCCCGGCTAAAATCTGAGGCTGTTGTTGCCCAAGGTGATCAGCCATGGGGATCGGAATGCTTACAGAATTACTGTGCCGTCTGCCCGGCCGCTCCTTCACACAATTGTTCCCCTTCATGGAGGAGAGGGAGGGACGCTCGAGGGTCTGGGATTTGATTGCGTGAGGCAGGATCACTTTCCTTTTGCT
>JAQIWX010001430.1:0-10331 GCA_034696785.1 Lepidocyrtus cyaneus
CGTCGTGTATGTCCAGGTTTGTTGCAATTGTAACAGACGATGGGGCGGCGGGGTCCGCGGTTCCAGTTGTTCCGGCGCCCTCGTTGGAAATTTCCTTGGCCTCGACCTTGTCCCTGATCTCGATTCTGGAATAAGGGTTGCGGATGCCCCTGATGCTGGTTTGGATTCTGTGGTTGTCGCTGGATGGGCATCATATGAGATGATCTCGGATCGCCCGTGTTGGCCAAGGCGTTGACTGGAGGCAGTTGATTCTGCCGTTCGAACATGGTCTGGAGCATGGAGGTGAGTAGATCCACTTTCTGTGTCAAGGCTGAGCTTTCCCCAATGGCGGTTATCTGAGGGCGTGTATCTACGCCGTCTCGTTCTAGATTTCGGATCCGTTCCTCTAGAACAGCAAAGCTAGAAGGGCGGGAAGGTATGGAAACCTGGTGTACTACCGATGGTGGTAACTTTTTGAAAAGAACCTTGAGGATTTCGGATCCCCGAATATCGTTCCACTCTGCTCCAGCTCGGTACTGAAGTCGCTGTATGTAGGCACTGGCGGTTTCCTGCGCTTGTTGTGATTCCATGATAAGAATCTCTGCTACCGAGGTTGCCTTTTGGGAGACGATTGGTGCGGTTCTCCGGAACGCAGTGATAAGTTGGTCGAACGTGACCGTCGGATCCGTTATTAGGGTTGTGTTGGTGTGGAACCATCGTTGAGCTGGTTTCGATTTGAAGGCCAGGCTAAATCCAAACTTCTGCTGTTGTGGGGTCATGTTCCGCAGACCTGCATATAGTTTGTATGTTTGGACGAAGTGGTCCACTTCGGTGGTAATCAGATCTCCTTCATATTTTGGTGATGGCTCTGATCCTGCCATATCTGCTGAAGTAGGTGGCGGAGGTGGTGGAGGAGTCGGGTTTCTTGGCGGCGTCTGACTCCGTGGAGGAGTTTGGTCTCGAGATTGAGGAGACGGAGGTCGATGATCGTTGTTGGAGCCCGTGGATTGACTTAAGTCGATGCTCACCGAAGAGAATGATGATGCAGAATGTGTGGAACCTTCCTCCGAGGTTACCGATGGTGGTCGCGGGTTTGAATCTTCTCGGTACCAGTCGGGAACTGGAGATGTGACGGTGAATGTCTCGTTCTGAGCGGGAGCGGCTGGTGGCTCAGGGTGAGTGCTCTGATTTTGGCCGAAGAATTGATACTGGACCGACTGTGGAGGGATTGTCGAAGAGACGGTTGTTGTAGAAAATACGACGTTTGTTCCGGAGCTCAAAGTGGAGGAGGTCGTAATGATCCGTGCTTCCGTTCCTAATGAGTTGCGGCGAAGGGCAATCCGTTGCTCAAATCGTTGAAGGAGTCGGTCAGTTTCCTCGGAATCCTGTGGGATTTCAGTGGATTCTCTGGTTTCCGGTTTGGTCAAATTTTCGATCCCGGTTCCTGTAGTTGGTTGATTTTCGGGAGGAGGCTGAGATGTCACTGATTGACTGGTCTGGATGTCCACTATGGGTACGATTGTCCCTGGGGAAGCCTGAAAATTGGGTGGAGCGACGATATCCTGGGAAGTTGGAGTCGGAGGGGGTGGGGTGAGATGCGTCCTTTCTACTGCCGCCGTTAGTCCGAGTATGGACTTCTCGTGCGTAGAGCTGGCTGGTGGGAAGACTTCCGGGTATTCTGATGAATCCGAGCTCAGTAGATTGATAGGCCTATAGTTTGTAAAGGAACCGTGGTGATCCGGGAGGAATGGTGGTAGTACCGGTGGTGAGGATTTCCGTTCTACAATATGATTATGCATGCGGAAGTGCATGCAACACCTCAAATTCGAAGAGCTCGGACGTCACATCTACGACAGGAACGCAGCTATTAAGGTGGCAGAAGAAAAAGTGGAACTGTGTCCAGGGGTCGTGACAGCTATTAGGAATCATCAGGTGGGAACACTTCTCTGCATGGAGATAACCTACAAAGTCTTGGGAACGTGTCCGGTGACGGATATCATAGGTGCTATTCAAAATCGGTGTTGGAACGAAACTGTGGAGCAGTTTGTAAGTACCCTAACCTCTACACAAATCGTATTGAATAAATGATTAAGCAAAACACATTTCACATTTGCATAATAATGAATGTTTAATGAAATGATGCGAACTAAACCAAAATTTTATTTATTATTATTTTAGAAGCGCGCTGTCAAGGAGGAACTTGTTGGCACTATCGTAATGACGCATTACAACCGGAGAACCTACCAAGTAGACGATGTTGAATTCACTGCAACTCCGGAATCTACATTTACCACGAAGGACGGTATAAAAAGCAGAGTTAACGTATCTACGTAATATTAGTCTACCGGGTATAATTTAAACCCGCGCTCTGAATTTGCTCCCAGGAGGGGAAAGAAGGTTGAGTTCGTGGTAGCTATTTTACCCTTTAACACCTACGCTGCTATCAAAAAGACATGCATCCTGGACTTAGGACGTAAGTAAACAGTGGAGTACTAGTAATTATGTTTAGTACTACTGCTGCTTTTCTCAACAATTTAAAGTAATATCCTAAACAATTGTTTTTTTTGTAGTTGGATGCCAGTGTTTTTTGGCTAACAATATGAATGGAAACGATGCCAAATCGATCCATCTGTTCTAGAGTCATCATTTCAGGTCACAGCCAAGCTCAGCGGAGTTTCATGGGCATCAAAGTACCTGTGAGAAGACTTATGGGTCTGGGCTTTAATGTCTATCAGTGTGATAAGATAAGTCGGAACTGGCACCCATAACTTGAGGATATCTATGCTGAGTAAGTCTTAATGAAAACTTTACCTTTTCTAGTTGGAAACGTGTTACTTTTGTTTTTTCTCCTCGGTCATTGTTCTGTACTCTAATTGGCATAAGATTGTCATTGCTCTTGCTTAAAATTTCAGAGTTTCTGCAGTCCTATTTAGTTGAAAATGAAGGGACCTTGGCTGATCGAGTAATTCCCTTTAGGGACGGAGTGGGTGAGGGACAGATCAACTATGACTTGGACTGCGAAATATCTCGGCTGCGACCTGCCAACCAAGATTTGTATACGAATAGGGATCAACCCATGGGAAAGCTTACTGTGGTCATTGTCTTGAAAAAGATTAATTCATGCATTTTATTGGAGAAGTCAGGACATATGATAAAGAACGTCGGATCTGGAACTGTTATGATATGTAGAAGTGATCATATTATTGAGCAGATATCATATCATGCATTTTACTTTTGTATTCCGATATATTTCGTTTTTTATCTTCTGATGTTTAGTTACGACTACTTCCTGGTCGCCCAGTCTGTGATTGAAGGAGCGGTGATCCCTATCAACTATAATGTGGTAGTCGACGACGAATCCAAACTTACTACGGATCATATGCAGAAGCTAAGTTTCCAACTGCGCCACCTATACTATAACTGATGCGGAAACGTAGCGGTTCCAGCCTCGTATCAGTATCCTCAAAAGCTAGCGTAGTGTTAGTTAACCGGTGGCGCTCTCAACGGCGAAGCACCAAAAGCGTTAGCAAATACTTTGTGGTACTTATAAGTGCGAGAAGGTAATAGGATTGATTGTCATTAGATAGATTGATTGGGGTATAAAGATTCGACTGTGTTTAAGTAGAAAAAAGTATGGTCGTTCTTTTGTCGTGTTTTCATTGTTAATTTTAATTTCCATTTTTACCTATTTCTGTACTTATTATCCTTGTAAGTTCAGAAAGTGGTTATTGTTAGTGTTACTGTTCATATTCCAATGTTTGAAATCATGTTATTTTCCGTCTTTCTTAGTTTTTAAGTAGCATTATTGATATTAATAAATGTTCGAGTAAAGAGTAAAAGCTCCTCAGTGAAGCGGAGAGGGCTTAGGAGGGTCGTGTTGTAGAGAGAGTAGTAGTCTTCGAGGTTCGTGATCGTGTTTGGAATTAGCTTTCCTTTCCTCGCAAGGCTACAACTAAACTCGACATTATTACCTGTTTTCGTTCACACGTAATTTATAATTGTAATTCAATGGTGTTTTGTTAGTTACTTATATTTCACAATATGGTTAACTTTGTACACTGCCGTTGGTGGTCAGGTGAGAGAGTTGTGTTACAGTTTAAAAAAAAACTTTACAATAATATGATAAATTGAAAGTTAGCTGTCTCTTCCTTCGTCCCTGTTGTATTGTCTGTTGCATTTTTGTCTAACCTGTTAGTGTAGTTAAAAGTTCTTTCTAATCTTAATTAGTTGTGTGCTAAGATTCGCATAATATTATGAGCAGCCTACTTAAATAAAACTTTAGTTTAAAATAAATCCAAGTTCAAAATCAAAACTGCGAAAGAATTAGATTTACCCGATCTGATCTTGAAAATGTAGTGAAGAAGCATCCGACAGCGGTGCAATACAACCGACAACCATTTTGATATAACGCAGTGTCGACAAACATCCACTTGCAGCCCACAAATTCCTTGATAAAGACCTTCTATTCTTGAGACCAAACTACTACCGGGATAATATTGATCAACACTTTGGGAGAGAAGTTGCGAACAATAAGAGCGGAATAGAGAGAGAGAGAGAAAGGGGCGAGTGAAACATAGATGCTAAGAAAAAAAGGAGAGGCAGGAGAGAAGTAAATAAATCGCGGAATATCCGCCTTAATCATTTATTCATATACTTTTGATTACATAATTTTCGCCTCTCTGAAGTGATTCTCGTCAAATAACCAGAATTTGATACCTATACTAGAATGGGTTCAATCATAAGTTGAACTTCCCGTCATTAACCCAACCGATGTAGCCTAACCTAACCTAACAATATATATAAAACTACGATTGACCGTGAAAGACACTTCCGGGTCATAAGTATCTAATAATCTATTATATAAATTTCATACTGTGTAGAGAGTGTGACAGCATTTTGAGATAGAGCTTGACCCGTAACAACCGTGTGATAATAAACCACCTTGTGACAACCAACGACGCAGTGAGAACCAGGTGACCACCAAAAAATTGACGCAACAAACTCTGTGTGCAACCATGTGACAACCATTCAGTCAACAATGGGTCATCTGACAACCATGTGACTGTCAACCTTTAAGTCAACAATGGGCCATGTGACAACCTTGTGACAACCATTCAATCATCAATGGGCCATGCATGTGACAACCTTGTGACAACCATTCAGTCAACAATTGCCCTTTTGACAACAATGGACCGTGTGACAACCTTGTGACAACCTTTTGACAACAATATGCCATGTGACAACCATGGACTATGTGACTATAATATAGCATGTGATAAGTATATACAATGTGACAATCTTGTGCCAACTATTGGGGATTTGAGGATATTACAACAATAAAGCAATAATGTGGCTACATATTCAAATTAGAATTAGCGAAATTCAGAACAAACTAAGAATCTTGTCACATGCCAATTTGCGACTGCCTATTCTACTAAATATGATGTCTGTATGCATATTTCCATTGCTTTCAACTGAATTCACCAAAACTGCTGTTTTCAGTTTCTGCAAATATTTAGCAGTGGAATATGTAAATTCCAGCTTTACAAACCCAATTGTAGACGCCTGCAAGCGATTGCAAATTCATAGAATCTAAAATTACGTCAATTGGTTTGGTAGTTTTTAAATAATTGGTACAAAACAAAAGTACTTTTAATTTCGATTTTTAAAAGTTCCATTTAAAAGTATGCACTCTGACTGGACCATAGTGTGAGAATCCCCCCGCTCACTTCAATATTAACTTCATATAATAGATTTTTAATGGGCAAGTAATTTGAAAGCAACAAGCATCAAACCGTACCCAATTTTCTGAAATTGGCCGAGTAGTTTTAAAAGCAATTCAAAATTTAGCTCTCCAACTGACAAACAAGTGGGGTAAACTAATAGGACTACTTTGAACTATCAGTATTTTAAAATATACATTTATGTACGTGCACAACAACTGTATAACTAATTGTAGGCTACTTATACACAGGCTGTGACTTTCAATACAAGTTATTCCAAATTACACAATCTAGTAGCATAGTAAACAGACATGGTATTTGGATCGGAATTTGAAAATTTGTCACAACTCATAATATCAAGTCGGGTCAATCAAATCACGTTTCTACCTTTTCAAAACGTTTACAAATAAACTGCATTTCTTAAGCTTTAGCAATATCTATGCATGCATACACATGCATTCATAACTTCTGCACGCATAATTTTTATTTGAATTTTTGGTTCCATCCTCCTTATGGAACATCGAGCATCATATACATTTCAGCATCGAGCTATAGCTTGAACCTAAAACATCTGTGATATTTATTTCTACCCATGCAAATAACATTATTCGTTCCAGAATCATTATTATTAGAATTATTAAAATTTGAAATTTTTATAACTTGATAGCAAAATGCCGTCAACAAGAGCAGCTGATAGTGGAGTTGGTAGTGGTGGAGATTTATTTGAACTGATTGATAAAGATATCGAGCAAAAACAGAGCAATGATGGGTCAACTGCAAAAATACTACCCAACACAATTACTCAACCGCGAAGCTTGACTGAAAGATCTCAAAGCGTTATCAAGGGCATACGAAATCAGGAAATTGGACGTTTGTCACAACTCCAAAACTGGGAGCAGCTAATTCAACTTCAGTTAGTTACCCAACGATGTCGGTCCGTGTCAGTAGAAGAAGACGAGGGACAACCCTCTACTGCCGAACCAACAGTAGTCAAACTGACAGACAGGAGAGGACGAAGGAGATCCTGGGCGCCGCCGCCCCCCACTACGGGATGGACCAGATTTTACATTCAGAGGTCCCACTTGGCACAGGTTAGTACCGAAGGTTTCTTTATTGTTATTGCTACAAATACAGATGCACTTATAGTCTTACAAATAGTCAGTAGTCTGTACAAAACTTTTGTTTTTTTTACCACAGGTTTATATGGCAAAGGACATGATCATTGTACAAACCGAAACGCCAACGTCACCCTCAACATTAGAGGAAAGGATTTTCTATTTTGACGCAAACAGTTTTCAATTTCACTCAATCTGTCAGCTGCATACTTCATATCAACAATTGGTCCAGACAAAACTAATTAATGATTCATCCCAATCCCAAGTTGAAAGGGGAACTGTACATCCAATTGTGCTTTTATTTTACCGTCCCAACCTGGTGCGAGCATTTGATTGTGTCACAAAAAACGTGATTGGAGAAATCTATCTCGAGATGATGTTTGAGAACACAGTGTTGGAGGAGTATAAACTACTTTTTGTGTCAGAGGACAAGATTTATCTTCAAGGAACAGACGACCGCAACAACGTCAAACTCATCCTCCTCCTAAATCATCCGCCAAATTGGTCGCAGATTGGAATAATCATTGTTCGTGAGCTTCGGTTTCAATTAAGTGTTTTTGGTAGCTACTGTCTTATGGATTTTACTTCCAAGTCCGTTGTCACAACTTGGCAATCGTTAATGAACAATGTGGAGCCTTATGCGTTGAGAAGGAACCAACGGTCTCCTGCTGTCCCCGCCATTCCAATTAACTTTAGCGGAATCATCCAACGGAGACCGGTACATGTGCGGATCATCAATTCGGGTAGTCTAGACGTAGGAGTGATTAAGATGGAGATTCCACTCTTCTTTGTTGGAGTCAGGTTTGGAGCGCAAGTCTACCAACTGACAACTGAACCCACAGCTCAACATGTGTATGGGTTTTACAATGAAACAAGTCCAGGTATCAATCCTATCAGCCTTTTATTACAATTCCCAGATTCCTCTCCCAGACTCTTGGTTTCAGAAGTAAGAGAAGCAAGCTACCTTGTCGTGAACTTTAAATACGACAATGTTGGAAACAACCGGGTCCTTCAGACGTACATCACACGCCCGTTCTCTGTGGATGAAGGAGCGGCCGTTATTGACATGGCTTGGAACAAGGAGCTGGGATTGTTTGCCCTACTAACACATTCTACAAACAAATTTCAAATAATATTATATCAAGATTCCGATATGTATGAATATAAAAGGCTTCCCGTAGTATACACATGGAACAGAGAAGAAGAAGGTGAAGAAGAAGAGGAACAACAACAAGAAGACCATGACGAACAAGATGGGCAAGAAGAAGCAGCAGCAGAAGAGGAAGAAGATTCATATGAGCAACACGAAGCGATGGCACAACAAGAAGACTTGGCACAAGATGATACAGATGAAGATGGCTCGGAGGACAATGACTCCAATGCAGACATCCAATTTAAGGAATGCAGAATTTTATCGTTTACAACCCGATGCATTATTGTCAGCTTCAAACATACTGTAAACAACCGCACACCTATTACCATGTATGCTTATCCGCTAATGTCGGAATTGGATTCACTGACCTAAATTATCCAAATAAGTAGGCGACATTATTTTTTGGTTTAATCATGGATGTACCATTGAACCGTTAGGGGGTTATCGTATAGATTTTTATATTTATTATTAACATTTTTTAAACGGAGCTACATTTAAAGATAGAGAGAAGGTTGAAAATAGGAGGCAAATGAATTGTATTACATAGACAGTGTTAGTGATCTATAATTTTATTATGTTGTTTAAAGTGTTAAGTTTAAGTATAATACATATTAATTATGTTTTATATTTACTCAAAATGATTATATCATAAATAATTACAATGAATCGCATTGTTTCATTTATCGTATGATCTATTCAAAAGTTACAAGCAAGCTTAAACAAGCCTAATCCATTCGTGATTGATATAGGTAAAGAGTGAAGACACTCATACAGAATCGAGTCATTGAGTTTTATAAGTTTATATTTGTTGTTTAATAGTTAATATATGAAATACAAATAATAAAAGCTTTTAAAATCATTTAAAGGCATTTGAAAGCAATGGCCAATCCTATCTTGAGTTATTTTTTTTTTTGACTTAAAGCATATGGTTTTGGTTATTAGGCACACTCAATACATAACATATCGTTCACTGGGCTGGGGCTGCCGTTTAGTAGTAAACGTTTACTAAACTAAACTAAACCAGTTATAAACGAAAATAGTTTAGCAGTAAACGCCTTGAAGTTTAGTAAAGGTAAACTAAACTGAATTAGTTTAGTTTACTAGCAATTAAACGAGTTTAAGTTTACTAAACCAGTTTACCAAATTTGATATTTAAAATTTTCTTGGCCGTAACTTTTTTTACATTGGCCGCTCCCCTAAATCAAATTTGAAGATGAAAATTCAACTATGGGACCGGCCACTAATTAAAATTTTACGGCCATGGAAATTTTGAATATCAAAATTGGTAAACTGGTTTAGTAAACTTAAACTCGTTTAGTTGTTACTAAACTAAACCGAATTATTTTGGTTTACGTTTACGAAACCAATTAGTAAACGCTAAACTAAACGGGGCAGGTAAACTTTTAGTAAACGGTTTAGTAAATTACTAAACGGAAAACGCGGCAGCCCTAAGTTCAGACTTACCTTCCAATAAATGGACCACGAAAATGGCACAACCACCCCCGTCTTCACACTTGATTTCTGACCGAGACGAAAGTTTTGGGTGGCTTTTTTGACTAACCGCTTTTATGATTTTATGACATTCTCCCTGCGAATCCTCATTTTGAGATAACTAGTAGTCAGTAACTAGGTCATCATTGCAAGACACCCGCGTAACAGTAACTTAATGGCGCTACACCAGTTCCGCAGAATGGAGAAGTTAAGTGAAGTACGGTCGTTTATATTACATTTACATTTAGATCATCATTGATATCATCCACAGAGAGCATCTTCGTCGCTCCAGTTTGCTATCTATATTTTCTTCAGTGTAAAACGACAGCCCTATACACGTCCCATGAATGACATGACCTTAGAACCAATTCAACCTTAGAAAAATATATACCATATACGTACATATTACAAATTGCGGGAAAATAGCAAATTCATTCAAACTGGGCTCATATCAAATGTTTTTGTTGGTTAATAAGAAAAAATGTAAAAACATGGAGGAGGTGTCAACACATCACCAACTGGGGAAAATTTCTAGCGATGTTGTTTTGATATTTTTAAGTTAATGAGGATGATTTGATGATGCTGTACTATGCTAGGAAGTCTAGAGGGATCCTAGAGAGTTTTGTTTGGCTGACGGCAAGCCGGGTACATTAAATTGCATATTTGTAAGCTTGTGTTCCATCTTTAATCCTATTTGAAAAATACCAGATGAGGCTCCAGATATGCTATTGTGGTGGAGTTGCATACATTGAAACGATGCTATGGAGAAGCGAAAAATTCGAAGTATATAAGGTTAAGGGAATGTTTAGTTTGCGTTAGTCCGAACCACGGTTACTTTGACTATAATTCTTCTTGACAACAATTTTACAC
>JAQIWX010001431.1:0-10329 GCA_034696785.1 Lepidocyrtus cyaneus
GCCAAACACTAGAATAGGCTGGGCTTGCGTGTACTGCACGTTTAATTTAGCCGTGCACCGTGCTTGCGTGTAGGTTTTGCGAGAACTGAACGAGTCCAGAGGTACTTATAGTTCTCTAAAGCAATAGTAGGTAGGTTCTTATCATTTGCATGTTTGTCACCAATTATTTACATTTATGTATAAAATTAGTAAAAAAGCAAAAAATGTAAATTACACAAGACAAACGTGGCCTTCTTAGTGACAAAAAAGTCACACCCAGCAATAATGTTCAGGGAGGAAAGTAATTTAATATTAAAAAAAAACTGGGCATATGAAAATAATTTTGAAATGAAATGATTTGGTAAATATTTCTTCTTCAAGCCGCTTTTTCCTGGCCAGTTTTCCCTACGGAATACTATTGCGTAATAAAAATAAAAAATTGATTGATGATTCCAGGAAGAAATTGGGCTCGCCAGGGAAATCTATTTTGAAAGGGGTGTAATTTGATTTGCCTTTTTTATAGCCAGCCCTATTCATGTTACGCCGTTTCCTCGTTCTCAATTTAATAAAATAATTAGTTCCCTTCCTTCTTCCAGTTCCAGCTTTATCATCATAATAAATGGTTTGGATTACCTAACTAACTAGATATAAAAGAGTGAAGAAAAAAAACTGTTCAATATAAATTAAACTAAAATGCTCAGTTTATTTTCAGTCAAATTGTCTTTGATGGGGGAGAGGAGGAGGATAAAATGCAAAAATCAATTTGGAATTCAGGAAGAGCAATAATTTTTCAGACCTTATTGCTTCCAGCATGCAAATAAAATTTCCACATTAACTACTTCACTTTGTAAATCCCGCAAATCATCATCACCAATCACATTTTAACCGTAATACAAAGAAATAGCCAACTTCAAATCAAATCATGGTTAATTAACTAGTTAGCGCTGTTATATACGAATTTGCATAAACTCCTCAAGAAACCGCTTATTGATGGTGAAGGAAAAGGTAAAATATTGCAGACTTGTTCAGCCTAGAAAGCATGTTCCATTGACCTTCGTACATGTCTTCGCTCTGCACAGATTTTCATAGCCCAATTTATCAGTACAATTTAGCAGAGCCATCTCTTTATTTCTGATCCTTCAAGCTCACACGCTACTTGTGTGAAATTATGTAAGGAAGACGCAGCAATCAGATAAGGATGCATTGGCAATACAGGCCAAGATAATCACTTTATGTTAGACGAAAATTATCGGGTATTCCTCAGAGGTTTTTTTTATAAAGCTAGTCCGAATTGGAATTACATGGGTAACTAGCCCATACTTTCATGAAGGAAGGGCCATGTGAACTATGAACAGGTATATTCCTCCTCCGACGATGATTATGAGTAAAAACATATTTTTCTCACGAACAACAAAACCTGCTCGGTTAATACATACAAGCGTCGGACAGGACAGGAGTGGGGGCTATTGCGTCTTGCGAATTTAAAAGTAGCAGCGATATGCATAACAGAGTTGGATTTTTATATATGACCCAGGTACAACGCTGAAAACTGTCTGCAGGATTCTCAGGCATAAGGATAAGGCTAATTTTTTGAGGAGTTTATTATCATATCATATCATATCATCAGGATTAGAAAATCATGTTAGTTCTCAAAAAAAAATTATGCTCATCATGATGATTTTGTTGAAAATTAAAATAGCCATTTATTTGGAATAAAACGGGAAGGCATTAAATTAAATTTTTCATAAAGTTTTAAGTCGCGTGTGCATTATGCATTACCCAATCCTCGATCCTTCAAAAATCATTTAAGGATTTCGCACTACTTTTCGCAAATCTGGGGAAAATACTTGAGGAAGGAAAAATAAATGTTTTACGAGCAGGAAAATGAATTAACTCATGTCATAATGGTGTAAAATTACTTAAAGGTACATAAGTATATATGGCACGCTTGTTAAAATTCACTTATGCTAAATATGTACTAACGCTAGGTACGATGATTGCCGTAACATGAGAGTGTGTCAGTAGTTAAAGTCAGCAATCACTTAACTTTATAAATCATGATAAGCCAATTCGCAACAATGCTCGAATGCTCCTATGAATCTCTCATGTGCTCAGCCTAATTGTCTTTAAAGTGAACAATTTTTTGTTCTTGACGAAGAAGAAAAAAAAAGTAATTTCATCAGTCAACTAGAGACAGAGAGCATCATCATCATCAGGATCAGAGGGAACTCTGTAGCATAACTCATTTTACTTTTCGTAAAAAAAAAGTTAATAAAAAGCCCAGTGATAAGGCTGCTCTCGATGTCAGTCTTATCTTGCACTTTGGACAAAGCGCAGTCCCTACATGGGAAGCTACTGGTGGAGAACAAAGTAAACTTGAGTCTCTGTATTTTTTACCGCACGGAAGCATAACATAATTTGTTTACTGTTGGTGGACACCTTACAAAGTTTGAAGGTCGACACTGTCATTTTTGTTTCTCCCAAAAAAATTACCTATACCTACCTATCAAGCTATATAGCTACATGTGAAACATTGCATTTGTAAGTTTTAATTCGTCTTCTCCCATCCATACATGACTTAAGTGAGTAAGAGCAATTTGTGAGTTTTTTTTTGTGATTGTGACACTCTGGCTGGGCTACTCCAATCCTATTGAGGAACGTGCTGGCGCTTACGCGATTAATGCATGACGTATATATCTTTCCGCAAGGTAAGCCACTTCTCTGCCTTCGCATTGCATTATAAATAAGTAATGCAATGCAACATATTTTATGCAATCGGACAATCCCAGTTTTTTTTTGTCATAAAAAAAGGAAGGCTTTCCTTGTGCATTCCGAATTGAGCAATCCATGTCTATCTATCTCGTTTTATAGGAGAGGTTTCTTCACTTTGTTGTAAAAAGACAAAAGTGACAATTTTATGGCTTGGATGAGAGTCCGCATTTGATATGATGATACCGAAAGTGTAAAATGGCTCCCTGTGCAAACATCATCAGGCTTGATTTCCTTTAAATAATTTTTGCTTCTAATAATTAAAAAAAAACCTATGAAGCATTTTCCTCCTCAACTAATTTTAACGAGATTAAAACCAGCAGTACAGCCCTGTGAAAAACAAGTAGATCATCTTTACTCACTTTTCCTCAAACAGATCATTCCTATTTAAAAAAAAAACTATTTTTCAAAGTTTTCACTGACACGTGAGCCATGTCTCATACGCAGGCTGTCGAGTGCAGTTTTTTTTCCAAAGAAGTTAAAACGGAATGTTAATTAGTTTTATATGTACATGATAAGGTGGTGGACTTCCTTCAACTGACGATGAGGGAATCAAATTAGTACTTGCGTCAACTCTCTATGTACATCTGATTGTGTTGTAGTTGATCAAGTAAAAAGTGCTCCAGTTTTGCGTATGCATTTTCCTCAATCGTGGGAGCACTTATCTCAAATAAAAACCCTTTCCGCACAAAACAAATCCTGGATTTTTGGTTTGCAGGTTCACACGGTTTGGACACGTGATCCTACTGGAAAATTATGGATAATAGCAAGAGCAATTAAATCATTATTAGCCGAGGAATAATAATAATCAATATGGATTCCTGCTTCTGGAAGGGTTTTCATGAAAGCAGGTAGGAAAATAATGGACAGTTCTTATCATCATTAAGATGATTGAAGGAGTCTTGTTGGCCTTTTAATTGAGATGAATTTGAGGAAGGCAATTTCAATTAAAAAACCTAAATCCCCTTACTTATGTAAATAGTGTTAATTATGGGGCTGCTGGTGCCGCAGGTCTGTTATATAGTTTCCCATGATATGGAAACTGTATGTACCAGCGTATGAAAGTGCTGTAACTTATGTCTAGTCATTTAAATGATTATGAGAATTTATTCGCTTCCCTTTCACACGTGTCCAATCTTTTCGCATGTGTCACTTGCAGAATTAATTCAGATTCATGGATCTGTCTGGATATGCCGTATGAACACAATATTGAAAATTAGATAATTTTACAGAGTGTGGTCCACCGACATGGCAGGGGAAAATGTTCTAGAAACTTTTGAAATATGAGTTTGAATGTCTCTTTTCATACATATGAGATGAGTTAGACTATCACCTACTTTTACAAGGAAAACTTGATGAACCCGACCCGATCAATATAAACACACTCACACATTATCTCTTCATACGCAAAACAAATTATTTTCATATGAGTGAGAAAACAAGCCCAAAATCTCATCATCATTTCATATGACTGTTTGACATTAAAACAGCTCATGCATCCGCACAAAACAAAATCTAGTTTTCATGTGCGGCTCTATGCCAAACGGATTGCAAAAGAGAGGGCCAGGCCAACTAACCTCACCAGCAAACCCAAGAGCTATTTGTTCACCTTCTTCCCCATTCATAGAGTCTGCCTCTGACTCTGACTGACCCAACAAGATCCTAGAGAAAAACATATAAAACAAGTTTGAACATTTTGCGTAGATTTTTGAATCCAGGATTGCATTGCACTCAACAAGAATGCAAACACGCCGCGGCTAGCTCTTTTTACAACAATGATAATGAATGTGGAAGAAGGAGATTTGACACGTCGGATAGTGCTACTAGACTAGAACTACATGAGTTACAATACAAGTCCTCTGACTAATTCAACACGATGACTTGCAACGCAATGCATCGTAGATTTAGGCATTGGGTTTAGTTATGTAGGGATCTATTATGGTGGCGTGTTGTGTTGTGTTCCTTTCAATACCTAATCTCGAGATTTCCTCTCTACCAAGCAAATTCTCTTTTCCCCCTTTCTCTACAATAGAAGATCTCTATTCATATGAAATATATTATCCTACCCGGCTCAATTCGTCCTGCACGAGAGATGGGGAAAAGGCTGTGAAAATGAAAATTACAACAACCAAGCTGAGGCTAGATAGATAGATTTAGATGAGTAGTGATCAGATCAGAGCAGAGCAGCTGGCTCTATAAAAATCTATTTGAATGCGAATCTACTCTCAAGTTAGCTACCTACCCAAAAAAAGCTAGAGATACAGATCATATCTGACTATAACTTTTCTATTTCTATTGGATGGAGTGAGTGTGGCTCTCCCGGTTTCTCCCCTACTATTTCAAAGAATATGACATGATCATAAGGAAGGATAGTGTAGTAATTCATATATGTATGGAAAACATTTAGTTTTATATTTTTCAGAGTAGATATCTCATCTCGCATGTGTGCAGTAGCATATTTCATTTGTTAGGGGAAAAGGAAGGAGCCAACCGCTATTGCCTGTTGTGTGCCCGTGCCCATGGCCTGTTTATTTCCTCTTTCGCTAAAAACTGCTCAACATGAAAGAGCCCCTTGTCTTTTAGTCTTCGACTCAAATGAAAGGGGAAAAACTTTGAGAAAATGTATTTAGAAACCGGTAATAGGTAGCCTACCTGGCCTGTGCCTGTGCAGTAGTGGAGGAGTCTGTACAATCCATACACAAACGATCCAATACCCGCAAAACTATCACAAAACTTTTTCATCAACAATTTAATACATTTTGCTTCTACTACATAGCCATGCTACTATCATCATAACATAACCAAGCTGCATTACGCTTTCATTGGCTCTCAGACACTGACGTGTGCAAGTCCATCCTAAAAAAAGTATACGTATTATCATATCATACCAAAGAAAATTGTTGTATTTTTTTCATAAAATGTAAAAATACAACAAAAAAGCTCAATATTATTTGATAGTTTTGATGGTGTTGTGGCAGAAGGGGTGGATGTTGTTCACCTAAGAAAAATAATACACGCGAGTTTAGGTATGAGTAATAGATAGAGATAGAGTGGGTGACTATGATTTTTTGATTCGAGTCAAGATTGAGATTGAGCGAGTGAGTACTCTGCAAAGTGTGGAGTGAAGGGCTGCTGCTGGTTGGATTGGACTAACTTAACTTGGACTCATGGATTGATTGTATGACGTGTGTGAATAAAAACTGACCAGTTGGATTCGCAAAACTCTAACGGACGGAGCAAGAGTTGCCGAGTGCTTCAATGGCAGCTTTTACCACTAACATTTCATAAGTTTAAATGTTAATTTAAAACTAAATTCTGCGAGTTGAGTTGAGTGTTGCCTGTCACTTGGACTTCTGCGAGTGAGTCGAGTTCGTGCCAAGGTGTGCAAATTTTTTAAATGTAATCAATCAGTTTTTGAAGTTGGATAATCAATCGGTGAGTTCCAATTATCGGGTCGGGCTGAAGGTCGGTTTTGTAGAAAGCCATACCAATACCATACCTAATCATTTCACAATTGAAATTGACCACAAAGGACAATAAGTGTGTAAGGTTATATGAGGCTATAAAAAAACGCGTACAATATGTGTTTGTCCTTCCTATAAAAAAAACGAAGGTGATCCTGATCATCTTTGAATTGACTGTAGAAAAAGTTGGCAATAATTTGGCACATATGAAATCTACACGCAATATGTTTATGAAATTCAGAGAGGGCTTGGTTTGGAACGGACTATCATAGTGCAACTTTGCAAGTTGAACTTGGACATTATTTCATATTTGGTAGAAAAAATATCCTCAAACATATCATAACTACTTCCATAAGGTCAGTCTGGTCGGCTTGTAATATGTTTACTTGTTTTTTTTAAGAAAACATATTTTTGTTCTTGTGAATTGTGATTAATAAGTTAGATACTGACTATAGTCGGTATATACCTAAGCATAGGGAGGGATACAATTTGTTGGAAAGGGAAAGGGACAAAAAAAAAGTGCTCGCTCACTAACCTATTTTTAATTTAGCACATAACTTAGCCTAGGAGTTTGTTTTCCCACGAAAACCTTTGAATGATTGGTTTTGTGTCAAAGTCCACTGTCGAGTCTGCTCGAGTGTGTGTGAAGTTTATTGAAAACATCGTAATAAAATAAATTGCAAGTTTCGTATGAAAAATGTGAGAGCGTGAGTTGAGTTGGGTGAGTTCAATTTGCCATAATATTGACTTTGTTTCATAGTTTGCGAATACGCAGAAAAGGAAACAAGCCATGCAAAGCGAAATCAGATCAGAATAGGTTACGTGGTGAAGTAAATAAATGACAATTTGCTATAGCCAGAAGACGACATTTCGCCGACAAAAAGTTAAGCAATGAGTGCTCCTTAAATGTCACCATTTGATTTGGATTAGTCAACTAGTCATAGTCATATTGAAAAAAGACAAACCTGTCAACTGTCATCTTTTTCAATCAGCCAACAAAATCATCAAACTTGTATATTATCTATTTGACGTAGTGTGAACTGCAAAATTGTCATTTGTCATGCTGGTGGACAGTGGTCAGCTATTTCAATGACATGGACAATGACAATGTTTTTGTTTCGCCGGTTGGGGTTTAGTGGTCTCCTCAACGCAACACGTGCATCTTTAGGTAGGCACATTTATTGGCGTTTGGATAACATGCAAACAAAGGAATATAGCGTCTCACTGCCATTTTTTTGCGTAGGTGTGAAATAGAAGAAAAAGATAAGACCGCATCAGAGGCAAGCCCAAACACAAAAGCAAACCAAACAAACAAGAGACATTTGATGATTATTTTGAGATGAGACCATGAGAGCAACCTGTTCATTGTCTGAATGAATATGGCTCTACTTGTTTCAGCATTTTTTATATGTGTGGCAGGTGTGGTGTCAATATTTGTAATTTAGTCTATCAAATCCAATCAGTTATGATGATAAATTTTTTTTCATGCATGCCACAGAAAATTCTAGAATCTGCATAAAAAATGTAACAAGCTGAACAAGAGAGGAATATTATGCATTTTGGAAAGTGAGCCATATGCCATATTCTATTCTTCACCGGCTCTCATGGCCTGATCCTCATAATTGCTAAATCTGCTTCACAGCAGCAGCAGAGCCAAAGAAAAAGTGATTAACTTTCAGCGTTCCAGCTAAAATTCCCATTATCATATTTTAGGATTCTCCTGTTGGGATGAAGAGAAATGAGTGGAAAGCCATAACATAACAATGGGGAAAAATTCCCAGATGGAGTTGCCTCCTCCTTTTTCATCAAGAGCTCAGCTCAGCTCGCATAAGTAATTTCAGAAAGAAAGAAAGCAGCCAGCTTATTTTTTTTTTGTTCTTCTCTTCTCGCAATTCCTTCTTCTAACATTCCACGTACCTACCTACTCCACTCTATTCTATTCTCTCTGATGATGATCATATCTTTTCTTCTACTACAATTTTTTGTTGAAAAGTTTTGCCTCAAGTCTTGAATTCTAATTTGGCCAGGGAGTTATATGTTATGTAGCAATTTTGCTCAGGTGATGTTGGAGGTAATAGAGTAATATTGCAACAATGAGCATTGTTCCCCGTCAAGCGTCACGGAGGTTGGATTTGGATTGGGGATGCATGCGGGAAGGTATGGTGAGTGAAGCTGGTTATGATGATGGTTAGGGAGGAAAAGAAAGAAGAAAAACAAAAGTGGTCAGAGCCAAAGTGAAAGACCTCTCAAATCTCATCATCATCATCAACCACTTTCTTTTTATACCTTTCCCTTTCCCATTCAGTTTATAATTTCTTCTGATTTTTTTTACTGGCACTATCCATTATTTTATCCACCACCTTCCTTTCCTCTGGCAAAGGAAAGGAATGGAAGGAGGAGAGCCAGCCAGTCAGCCACCGTGCAACACGTCCACTCACCGACTCCATCCACTCCAATTCATCCAAACCATTTTTTACACTTACCAAGAAGTAGATGAGATGAGCATTAGTAAAATAGGCGATTTTTTTTTGGCAACAAAAAAATCTAGATCGTAATATTCTGATGATGATGATGATGATGAGGAGCATATCCTCGAGATCATCTCATCTCCTCCAAAACTCCCATTTCGCTTTTTTAGGTGAGAGGAAGAAGAGTCATAATGCGTTTTTACTTTTTACTACTACGCTCTCCATTTCCATTATGCCGCAGTACTTAATGGCAAGCCAAAGCCAAGAAAAAGTTCAGTTTTTGGTGCAATATGATCCATTTTACATTATCATTGGATTTATTCGTGAATAATAATGTACGCAGGAGTCGCATCATCATACAGATGCATTTTCTTTCTTACCAATTAGCGGAATCAGCTCATCATCATAAAATATTTAAGTTTTAAGTAAACAGAGCCATGCCACTGCTAGCCACGCAGGCCAACGATATGGCCAAAACATTTTAGAAACAGACAAGCATGGCATGGCATGGCTGATGATGATAAGCATTTTAAAACAGCCCAACTTATTCTCACCACAAGAAAAAGGATGAATTTTTATGAGGGATTATGGATATCTGTTGTGTGGAAAGAGAAGTGGAGTGGAGGTTGGCTATTGGCTTTGGCCAAAAAAAAATCCTCTCACACAGACAGATTTATACACAAGTCTGCGAAGGAAATTGGGCCACAGTATAACTCCTTCTCCTCTCTTGTTATACCTATTTCGCTATAGCCATGCTATTTTTTTGCAATGGAATGATGAAGAGTATACTTCTCTTGCCTTTGCTAAGTCGTATTTACAAAGTTCTCTTCCCATTGGAGATTACTTACGTAACATTGTACTTCACACATGATCCATGTCATTCTCATCCCCATCTGTTCACAGAGTAAACGTGAACTTTACTATAATATATAACAAGTGTACCACGTTCCATCTATACAGCCATTTATTTGTTCCATATCAAACAATTTCTTCATAGATCAGAAGATTTGTTTTAGAGCTCTCTCATATTTATATGGTCAGGTTGAAGGAAGAAATTGGCCACCCAAAAATGAATGAGCTGAAGCTGCTGCATATGAGCTCATGGCTCATATGCATCCTGCATTTGCAAACGCTGCGCTGCATCATCCATCCTCCTCCTTTTAATACGGATGACGATACAGATACAACTAAACTTCATCATATCATCATCATAAATGCGCTGTTTGCTGTAGACTTATTTCATGCAGTAAAAAAAAGTCGCAATAGGTCGCATAAAAAAATTAGATATCCCATTTTTTTTAGTCCATGAAGAAATACACACGAGGCATATTATGTGTTGCAAAAAAAGTATCTGAATGGGTAATCAGAGGAGAGAAGTTGTCTCATTTGTTGAAGGAGGATGAACAACATTTTTATGCGAACAACCTAAACACAACAGTACGTCAGCTCAACTCAACGCGCAGCGACACAACAGCAGCGTTTCTCGCAGCTCATGGCATGGTTCATGGTGGCGCACATTGCGATAAAAAAAATATGTGCAAATTCAAATCAAATACTAACATGACTTGGTGCTAAAGAGAGAAGTTTTTGGGGACATTCAGTGAGATCAGAGCTATATTCCGACACTGCGCGTTCGTGTCACTGATCAC
>JAQIWX010001432.1:0-10325 GCA_034696785.1 Lepidocyrtus cyaneus
TTTTTTCTGAATTTTTTCTTCACAGGCCTCTTGGTGCTCAGAGTTACAAGGAGAGCTAAAGCTTGCAGTCCGTTGCTGTCATTCCGCCCGGGATGAGGCCATCCTGGACCACCATCATCATGTGCACAATAAGTCATCCCCGTCGTCAACATACGTCCCAGTCATGCCCGACAGTTCCGGGAACCAGCCGCCGATGCCTATGTTCGAAATGCGCAAAACCTCCTTTGATTTCAACTCATGATGCATGCCTCATGGAACTAGCTATGCCAAACTAATTCCCCATAATCATCTTATTTTATATCAAACTCTGAGCTACAAACAATTCTACATATAATCATACTGTCAATCTTAACAAACAAACAAAAACAAATTAAATATGTCGTCAGAATAATGATGATGAGCCTCGGCTGTAATTGTAAAAAAAATCACATAATAACAAGTAAATAAATTACATATTATATGAATATAAAAGGAGTGGTAATTTACAATGAAAACTTCATCATGGCTAAAGCATCACGGAAATCAAAATCATAATTTGGATGAATTCTGTTCGGGTTTTCTCAGTATCCTTGTCATTTGTGAAGCCCAGCCGACATTTTTTTTAAAGAGAAAGTAACTCTGTAAGTAAGGATTGATGTCGGTCGCACAGTCTCTGGGATTTATAGGAAGTCAACTCAAATGTAGGAGAAGTTTTCCTAGCTACTGTGGAGCTAAACCACTAGATGTAGACTCTCTGATGATGGGGAAAGCAACCCGTCCAAAACATATTTAAGGAATTTGGATAGCTTTATAGAATAAAAGAAAATCTCTACTTTCACTTCATTCCAACAAGGGAAAAGATCAAACAATTTTTTAAATTGGTTACCTAAGTATTTAATTGTTAGTGGTTTCCACAAACTGTGTTTTTCTGGCCTCTTTAAAAAAATGTGATCAGAGTTTTGAACGATTCGGTTATTCCATTATCGTCATTAATATGATTCAATACGATTTATGATCTGGGCATATTATGACATTATTACGTCAACTGAAAAAGATTTGCTTGGTGCGAAATTGTTTTAATAGTTATAATATGTTTTTGTGTCTCATTTCAGACCATTTAGTCCATATCATGTTTTTGTAATAACTGTAAAATACTAACAATTAGCTCATAGCCATGAAAATGCAACGAATACTTAATCAGCACCCACAATTACTTACTTACATTTAATGCTCCCACAAAGATCCCAAACCTGCTGGTGCATACATTCAATGATCATTGATAGCTCCATCTAACGCCAGGCTGCTGATTCATTCCGTGGAGAAAGCAAGCCGGTGAAAGTTGTTGGCGTTAGTGGCGACAGACTGTGTTCAACTTTGGGAAACAATGGAATGCAGTCGTGTCGTACGTAGCAAATGAAATGACTAACAAACCGGTGGTGTATGAGTGAGTTGACCCGGCCATTAAATATGAATAGAAGATGAAAAATAAAATGCCCCCCCCCCCCAAAAAAAAAATGAAACGTTTCATACAAGAATTTAGATTTTGTTTATTATTCACATTCTATTCGTTAGTTATAGATTTTTATTTTACATATAAACTTGAGTGACATAACGATTTTTTTTTAACAAATAAATCTAAATCAATGGTAGTACTGAGGAGTAAATAATTACAAATAAAAAAGCCTGTTATAGACTATAATTATGATTAAGTTAAAACAAATCATGAATCCAAATTCTGGTCTTCTCACACCCATAACAACCACTTATAAACCGCTTTAAAAAGACTCAAGAGGCCATTCTCTGGAAATGTTTTTTTTTGTAAAATCGAAAATGGTAGAGCGGCATCCATATTGCAAATAAAAGTCGAAGCGGCTCATTCACGCCATATTAAAATTCATACGTCGAAATATTCGTAACCGCAAAGCTTTGAATAACTAGTTTCGTCGCGTCCATCCTTAAAATTTTAATTCCCAATTTCTCTTTCACTCCCCACCCGTATTTATCTCTATAAAACTATGTGTATTGGTGAAAATAAAGAAAAAGGGAAGCAACAAACTTTTCAAAACGGTTATACAAAAAATTGAGTACTAGGTAAGGTAGGTAGGAATAAAATCACGAAAAAAACCGGCAACTTCAAACCGTTTCCATTTTCTTTTTCTTCTAAAAAGTGAGAATAAGTTCTATAATATTCCATGCAAACATTTCATTATTCATGACGATAATATGACAGTGACATGTCTAAAAATTAAGTTTGCTTTTGAAATACACACAATATTCGTACACTGATATATAAAATCCAATTTGTCATATAGTTCAAGTTTAGCCGCTGACGTTGACGTGTGTATTTTTGTTTTTGGAAACCGATTCATTAAGTTAAGTATTATGATGATATATCAATTTAGATAGTAGGTAGTAGGTATATAGTAGTATTTAAGTTCAGTATTCATAATAGGTAATTTTAATATTTTTTTAGGGCTTACATATACTTTCGCATAGTAACATGCATGAAGAAGCTACAGAGTTTAAAACTTAGGTAGGTATACATATTATGTACCCATACTCCTACTTTGCTAATGCATAATATTACGCAATAGTTTAATACATAGTTTTGAGGTCCGGAGATATTTTGAGTTTTAGTGGCTTAGCCTAATCCTGATATTTACATTTACCACCTAATTAAAATTAACGCATCCCATTATAATTAATTGCAGCTAATATACTCCCTTACGATTACAAACATTTTGACTGACTAACTTTACTACAAAAGTTAAATATTCATTACAGATCCCGCGTAAATCCATACATAGTGCCGACGGCATTTAATTAATATTTTAAATAATTTTAGCTAGATATAGAGAGATCCATACATACACTTACTACCTACTTACAATTAAATATATTTTTTTTAGTACTGTAATAATAGTATTTTATCTGTACATTTAAAAAAATTAGTATTGGTTGCCCATACAATATTATATACATAATATAATATGCTATATTATAGACAGGTAGCAATCAATTGACCTTTTGATGTAGTGTAGTTAGGTAATCAAATCACAATCACTAGAGAAGTAGTAGTAGTACATAATGTTTTACATCTTGAATAATAAGTTTTTATTTATTGTACAGCTACGTATCCATCATATTTTTTTATGTAAGTGACTAAGCGAGAAAATTGTATCGTAAATTTTTTTTTTATGAAAAGGACTTGATAAGTTGTAGATTTACCCGTTAATCCATTCCTTGACCATCCCATTCCAAGGGGAATGGAGACAAAGAGCAAAAAATAATGGATGTGTTCATAGTCACTCAACAACCTTTTTGTTTGGACGTCCACTATACTTAGCAAACGCATTTCATATTTTACTCCTTTCACTTCCCTAAATATAAATATTTTCGTTAGACTTATTTAGCGTAGCTATACTTAAATTATATCATGTAATTAATTTCATGGCTGGCGGCTGGCTTTGTTAGTTAGATTCGTTTTAATTTGGACTGAATACAATTTTTGCTGCTTTCCTCCTCTCTAACCTCCCTCCCTCCATTTAACACATTTTTTTTTGTTTTTTCCTGTGCAGCAGCACCTTCCATAAAGTATTTTGATGCATACTTTATTTAACTGATTGTATGTATGTAAGTTTGCGTTGTTGTTGGAGTCAAACAATTGAGTTGAACAAAAATGTAGATTAAGATAAGTATACCATACCCAACCATATTTCAGGAGGGGAGAAAGTGAATACTCAGCAGATTAACAGAAAAGATATGGCTGGCTTTTTATTTTATATTTTAGCAATGCGTTATTTTTCTTATCAAAATACTAGATAGTTAAAACGCTAAACTAGTCCAAATGTTTGACATTTACTGACTGAGCATTTACTTCCAACTTCTTGGTTGTATACTTACCCAAATTTATACACATTTTTGTTCAGCTCCGCATGTTCAACCATATAATAAATATATCATGTAAGTAGTAGAAAAAATAGTTTTATTTTATTTTTTTGTAACAAAATTAGCATTCCATTTAAAACTGAAGGGATGCGAAGTAAACAAAGGATGCGACGGTTAGGAGTGGGGCCTTCAGCGGAAGAAAACTTTTCGCACTGTTTCCGTGCTGCATTGCCGCTGGCGTTTCTCCTGAAAAAAATAAAAGAAATCGTAATAAAATGTTGATTAGGCACAGTCAAATTAAGAAAAATTACATATTTAAGGTAGTTAGTGATTTAACTTTTTTTACTGTGGGAAAATTGAGAATGACAGAAGTACTAAACAAAACATGATGGAGACATTTAAGCTATTTAAAGATTAAGCAATAAAATTACGCATGAAATAAAATACGTTTAACCGGCTTTGAACTAATTAGTAAGCGTAGTAAAAAAACGTAAGGAGAAATTAAGGTGAGTCAATTCGTTTTTTTTTGTTACCGTGAAGGATGGAAACGAAGACGGTGGCATTCCCATAACGCCCCATGGAACATGTATACCAGCCGGAGTCATTCCTGTTCACATTCGCCACGTACAGCTTACTCAGTTTTGACCGGCCGAAATCCTTCCGCACCCAACTCTTGACACTGGAGGAGGAGAGAGAAAGCAAGACAAAAGTCATAATAAGTAAATCATCATCCCTTTCCCCACAATTATCCACTGCTCAAACAGAATAGCATCATCATCATCAGTATCAGCAAAATTATGATGATGATGATGATGACAAGGACTTTCACTTTATCTTCACCGCTCCCAACTATTTCAACAGGGACTGTTAAGCAGGCAGGGATTATATATTCGAATAATTTAGGATTGGACATTGTCACTACCTTAATGTCACGACATTTTGATCTTGAACAAGGCGTTTCCCCTGCCGAAATTACCATAAACATATCCATCTACCTACCTACATGTCATGTCATATCTCATCCCATTCTTGAACACTCAACTAAAGTTTTGCTCCCTTCAAAGAAGCGTAAACATCCCGAGAAATAATGTAATATGAAATGGAATGAAGTAACTTTTTCCCCCGGCTAACAGGTAGTTGACAGTTTACATGTTGAAAATGTTTGTTTCACTCTCTAGTTAAATCCCATAAAAGTTTCGGCTAGCATTGCACTAGCACTGTGGATGTTTCTGTCCGTGCATAAAGTTTAATTACGTCCATACATGCATACATATACTTACATATTATAACTTGTATCTCTGGATTATTTATTATGCATCCTGTTTACGGAATGTCATATTATAAGATTTGTTTTAAAGCTCAAACAAACCTCTTACTCCTCTGAGGAGAAAGTTTTTGCATGCATGCCAGCCAGAGAGCCTTCCTCCTCCTATGCATGCACAAATCATCATCAGGATGGAAACTTTTTGCTATTTGCTTTGGGTATAAAAGAACTGGCTGGAGATGGATAGGATTAAGGAAGGAGAAGGAGGAACTGTTCTGCTTCATGAAATGGGTCCAAGAAGAAGAGGAAGAAGAGGATTCCGCATTTTAATAAATTTACAGCCCTGCCTGCCTCCCTCATTTCTAGCAAGTTAAACTGGGATATTTAGCACAGGCCTGTTCTGTTCTGAAAAACTGGTTGGTCTAGTTGACGCCTTACACTATCTTTACATCCTCCATGTCAAACTTTCTCCGTAAATACTTTCCGACTAATGTAAGTAAGTAGTAAGTGGATTGTTTGTAATTCCTCCCACTCCCTCCAACCAACCAGCCAGCCAAACAAGCAAACGAGCCATGACACCATTTCCCCCCGTCCACATTCGGTACTTCTTAATTTCGACTTTTTTTATTTTTGAATGTTGCGACTTTAACAAACTTTTTTTTTGGTCCTTCAACACGGCTATGGACTGTGAGTACAAAAATGAAATGGAAGGAAAGCTTAATGCATCTGAGGAGGAGTCAATCTGAAGAGGAGGAAGTTTTTTCTTCTTCTTCAAATCCCAACAATCAAGACATACGAGAATGAAAGAGTGTTTAATCCTTTTATACGGCAGTGTAGCTTTCTCCTTCGTGTAATTATTATTTATTTATTTATCTAATTAAAGCGCTTCCCATAATAATTCAGAGGTTTAGTAGTGTGCCTGTCTAATCAGATGAGTTATTGTGGAGGAGGACTGTACCTGATCCCACCGCGGAAGGTATCATTGTTGAGGAGACGGTCTCCATGATACCAGCTTACGTGTTGGTTACTCCCCATCCCAGGATCTACTTGGCCCACGATGCAGCGGAGCTCCAGAGTCGACCCTGTTTTGAAGATTTTATCTTTCAGCGGCTTCTCCCCGTCGTCCACGATTTCCACGGTTGGAGCTAGAAGAAAAAAGAGAAAAAAAAAATCAGACACATGATTGGTTTCCATCCACAACATATACAAAAAAATGCCTTCAAATTGAAATTTTGTTTTGAAACAAGTACCTACTCCAATAAATCCTGCATAGGTTTAACATTACCTATATCATATTTTACATCGTCGCATGACAAGTTCTTTTATGAATTCAGATTTTATGTTTGATATTTGATATTGAATTTATTAAAGTTGCTGCTGCTTCTCTTGCTGCTTAAACTCAATCAAGTTAAAATAAGTTGGCTCCCACTTTATTTAAAAGATAAACAGACTACTACTACTCTACTGCACGGAAGGGGAACTAAAAGTTTTGGAGGAATAAAACTACTGCCTTAACATTTACAGCAAACGTTTGCATTAGCTAATTTCCCATATACATATCCATTCCATTCCAAACTCCAGATGGAGCAAAGACACTATGGAAGGTGCAAACAGGGAAGAAACAACTTCGCTTTTCTCACATGTCAGTGAGTGAGTACATGACCATCTCTTAATTTTTTCTGCACCTTTGCTCTTATTTATTCACCCATGCAATCTAACTTTCACCTACATAAACTTTCTCGTTTTTTTCCCTCCTGAGAGGAGGATAAGGAACTCAAGTCCCAGCAGCAGAGGACCAGAGTTCCAGCAGCCTTTCCCGAATGCCAGAGTGGAATTGAAAACCCTCGTTACTTATTATGAAGACAATGTGAGCCAAATTGGGATGGCGATAGTAGGGAAGATGATGATGATGATGAAACCCAAAAACCCATCCACTTCTCCGGGACAAAGAACAAGAAGAAGAATAACAAAAATGGCAGGAATCGACTTCTGTGGAAGACGCAAAGGAGATTCCCTTCTCGTCATTCTCTCAGCATTGAACTGCCAACAAAAGTTTTTTTCTTCTCTCTCTTTCTCTTCAGTTCAGTTTCACATGCCTTTCCTGTTTCCCATTCTTATAAAAAAAAGAGAGAAAGTCCCACTTTTCTCTATCTCAGTCAGCTTCACTCTTCCCGAGATAAATTCGCTCCAATTTCATCTCTTCCCAACCCAACTACTTTACGCGTACACTTCTCAATAGCAGTGTACGCTGATGATGATGATGCTGATATGTATGTATGCACATGGACCAATTCAAGTTGGTGCTGGGCTTGGCTTTGGTTTTGCTAGCTATAGTCAAAATGTGATTGGAACTTCTTCTTCTTGTTGAGAAATAGAGAGAGAGAGGGAAACAGAAAGGGAGTTGGAATAAGTTTCCTTCCTTCCGATTTGAAATAAATCGTAAATAACTCTGAAAAAAAAATACTTGTAATGCCATACTGCAATCTTAGGGTGTCACTCTGAGTTTTCCACTGAAGAAAAGGAGACGGGAAGCGGAGAGGGAGGGAAAAACTCCCAAAATCTCTCAAATTCTGAAGGCCCTTCTTATACTATATTTTTTTTATTTAACTACAATCCGTACGGACCTCTTCCCGTTATGCCTTCCAAAACTACTACATACATACATACATTCTAAAACAGGGCTCGCTTTTTTAAAGACTTTTTTTAAAACTCCAGACAGACATTATTGTGTGCTGGGAGATATTTATTCCCTTTTTTTCTTCTTCTTCATCCTCCTCCGAAACCTTGTTGGGAGAAGAAAAAAAAGGAACAACATTGGGCAGAGTATTAAAACTCCGTCAATCAGTTTATCTGTCAGGTTGTCTTGTCGTCACCAAAACTCCTTTATAAAAAGGGCTACAACAACAACAACAACAATTCATTGTTCAGTTGTGTAGTAGTAGTGGAGTGGATGGAGGGAATGAAACATGTTCCAAAAAATGTAATAGCATTCCTGTCAATATTGGATGGAGATCCGATGTGTTCAATTTTCCATCAACAAAATAATTCACAACAATATCCCAATCCCCTATACAACTATGCCTACTTACTTTTCTCTCTCTCTCTGATCTGATCTGATGTCAACATGCTATAAATAGACCTATATTACTACATCTACTCCCTCCCAGATTCTTCCACTTTTCTTTTATACTCAACCTTTCCAATCGTTGTCTTTTTATTATGAATATAATCACAGATGATGTAGTACCATGCTCATGTTCCTATAAGGGTAAATCTGTATTGTTTGATCATCCCGTCCGTCCGTCTCCAGTTTCAAAGTATTGATGGGGAAAGTGAGTGTAGAGTAGTAGACTCTGCTTGTTGAGCCACTTCCTGGCTATCTTGTGCAAGCAAGCAAGCAACATGAAGGATTGAGTGAGTGAGTGAGTTTGTCTTTGGCAGTGCGGAAGTTTAGAGGAATGAATTCCTCTTCTACTCATCTTTGTCCTTCTCTCCTTCTTGCACAAGAAGTTTGTTTTGAGAAGTAAGTGGTGGCGTCCCCTTCCAATTCTTTTTTATTGCAGCCAACTTTCTCTCCTCCTCCGTGCAGCGACTAAACGACTTGAGTCAAGGTAATTATGGCGGAGTTCCGGAGCAAATATTAAGGATGAGGTAATAAATCGGGGGACATGAAAATAAAGATGAGGGAATGATGATGATGATGATGATGATGGGAGGGAATGATGATATCCCCCGTCTTTTTTTATCTGTTCTTAATAAATGAGCTTCCCTTTGCCACAATCACAGCAACATATCCTCGTCATCATCATTATCATCACTATGGTAGCATGTCTTTGATTAATATCAACTTCTTAACTTGTGCTTCCTTCATTTCCCCCGATTTTATGTATTGTTTCTCCCCCAAAAAAGGTTGTTCCGTCTTTAGCCTTACCCACCAACACACTAAAAAACCAAGTTGGTTAGTTTGCTACCTTTTGCACGGAAGGGAGTAGCAGTTTTTTTTCTGTGCGGGAAACTAAAGAGGCAAACTAAATCCGGACATGTTCTCCTGGTAGAGCTAACCGTGATCATGTTGCATCATGAGTGGAGGGAAAGCCTTGCCCTGCCCTGCTCCGAGTGAAATGGAAGGGGTAGTAAATAAAAGCCCTATTAAAAGTTTTTATTACTTTCCAACTATAAATTGAGGGCTTGACGTTGTCGCAAGAAATATGTTTCGATACAGCCACACACTGGCATCATCATCATATCTGTTGTTATATGTCTTCCTAATGTAGTGAGGGGCAGAGCAGAGACAATATCCACCCTGGCAAACAAATATGTACGTATTATGTATGTACGTAATATTGTCCTCCTCCGTTGTTCGCTTCTTTCCCCTTCTTGTCAACAAGCAAGCAAGTTGAGGCAACCAACTGAAGACTCCTCTTCCCCAGGAAAAAAAAGAAGGAGAGAGAGAAAAAAAAATAGGAACAAGGGAAGTCCAAAGTTATCTCATTATTTGTCCCTCTTACTTACTGACATGGCGGACTTTCCCTGACGCTCCGTTACTCCAAATAAGCAACCTACTACACACGTCTTTCCGTTGCTGTTATAGGCTGCTATGTACTAATCGTAAGGTACATAGTAAAATCCTAAGTTTATCTGAATACCTCGGATCTCATCTCCTCCTCTTCAAACTTCCCAGTGGGGCAACTTGCAATGAATTCAAATTGCTTTAATAAAAGGTTAGAAAGCCGTTAAGAAAATTGTAGCCCTCGTCTAAAACTAATAATAACAATGATGACGGGATAAATTGAGGTAGTTGATCAACAACAACAATAAGCCATGCTGCTGCTCAATAAGCCACCAGGTGGATAACATGATTAAAATTAACTTTTCACGTCGTTCAACTTCCCTCATTACAACCTGTTCAGCATGAATGAATATCAATCAAAAAGGGTTTCTTCTTTATGATTTTCCTTACATCAAAGTGGCTTTCACCTCTTTTCATAAAGAAACCTTTCAAAACGGTGGAGAAACTTTTGTTACATATTATACTAATCATTTGCATTCCGTCCACGGCGACTCAACAACCGACCTTTTTTGAATATATAGGTGTAAGCAGAGTGACAACTTTTGTAGTAGCTGTTTGTTGAGTATGTCATGTCCCTGCCATAAATGATAATATCCATAGACAATGACAATTTGAGGTCAACCC
>JAQIWX010001433.1:0-10322 GCA_034696785.1 Lepidocyrtus cyaneus
ATTTTTAAAAGAGGACTGACATATAGAGACTAGAGTATGAGTCGAGTAGAGGTATAATGGATAGGAAGCGCAATAACGAGACCGAACGTTGCTGACATGAAATATAGCAGAACAGAAAATAAATGATCAATTGCATAATACATACATTAGATTGGCAAGGAGTAACAAAAAACGTTAACATAACTGATGACTTTATTTAGCATGCATCAGCAACCAAATTTTCCTAACTAAAAAACGTTTTCCTAAGTAAAGTAAGTGATTAATGACATGTAGTTGCAGTGGCTGACGTATGCAGCGTTTTATAGATCGGCGGATCATTTGCATTCATGTATTAATATGAATGTACTTAGGTCCAAGTATTTGGCTGGATTTAAATTTGTCTGTGTAAAATTTAATTTAAAATGCTGCCAGAAATCTCAAGATAGTTGGAAGCAAGATACAAGAATAAGAAAACAACAAATAGATAAGGCCCGGAGTTGAATGTGTTTGGTTGATTGAATATGAGACTTCTAAAATGTCCACGCCATGTCATGTCATGAGCAATACTAATTCAAGATTGTGAAATGTCATGACAAGCTCCAAGCCGAAGCTGCCATGTCAATTCAATCGCCCAGAAGATGGGAAGCGCTGGAAATAAACATTTTAATTTATGCACTTAACTTTCTTATTGGTAGTCATCCCTGGAAATTGGAAACCGAATAATTCCAATTCCAACCTATCGTATCACCACTATCATCCAAAATTTAAAGTATATTTTAATAGACCTAAGCTAGAGCTAAGCCGTTACCGTCGATCGATCAACATCGGTCCTCCCAAGCAAATTACATCATTGCATTGCATTGCGAGTAGCACCAACATGTCTGTAAAGGTTTGATATGATATAGAAATATACCTAGCTGGCCGCATCGGCCATCTCACGTTACCCACCATCTAAAACTAGTTTGAAGCTAACTAATGTTTCTTATCCTCAGGATGATTGTCCCCGTGGGAGTGTAATGATTCATGACGGACCTTGGTTCACACCTCCTCCAGGTTCATTAATACAAGATGAGTGTTGTGACAAGATAGATAAGGAGAATAACAACAACAAGTCTTGTGGGGATCAGCAACGGAAGCTACCGCCAAAGCCAAAGTCACAAGACATCGTACGAATTATCACAGCTGCAAACTATGAGGAGCGTGAGGAGGCCATTCAACAAGACTTCTATGACCGTCTAGATTCCAGTCTAAAATGTCGCCCGAGAATTCCAGTGGTCCCAATCGATGATCAGTCCCCAGCACAAGTTAAGGGCTCAAAGGGAAAAAAATCTGGTGGTAATTCAAAATCTCTCTATTACATTAAAAGGACATCCCATCATCGGCCCATGGGTTCCCATGTTTGTGCATAGTGATATTTCCCGGGTAAATCATAAAATTTTCCCCATTTTTCTTATCACTAGCCCCAATCCTTTCCAGTGTTGACATCGAACGAATTTGCAGAGCAGCAAACTATGCCGAGCGTGAGGAGTCTCTTATAGATGACTTCTGTAAGCGTCTGGATGCCAAGCAAAGGCCACGAATTCCACAGATCCCAATCCTATCCAGCTACGAAAGCGGATATGCACAAATCCCAAAGAAATAAATTCCTCCAACTAGACTTGGGAACACAAAAGACTGAAAAGGAAATCCGGCAACTGCACACAAACTTTGTCGTGATTTTCTCAACTCTTCTTCACACTGTCAATTCGAATCCTCTCCGATGAAATAAAACAAAGCAACAACTTTTTTCTATTCTAAAATCCAATGCTTCTTAGTAAAAAAAATCTAATCGCTGTACATAGTTTTTTTTACGGTGTTTACGCTGATTTTAAAAATAGGAATAAATGAGACAAGATTTGTAGTGACGTGACTGACTTGAGCTCAAGCTTATGTGTAAATGATCCTTGTGAAATGGGCATGTTTATTTATTTCACTCCGACAACAACTCAACTCACCCATAATAATGTGTAGATCTACACGATCTTAAAATGTACTCCACCACATTTTCGAACATCAACCGGAACTACACGGGATTTATCCTTTTACTTGCTATCATACTATCATGTAAGTAAAGAGCCACCTTCATTCCATGTACGCTTTATGTTTTAAACTGGCAAAACTGACGATATTCTAATTCAATTGCGAGTGAGGCTCCATACGGGAAATAGGATGTTGTTGGAATAGTAGTAGATTTCTTGAAATTGTCCTTCTCGTACTTATCATTCGTTACTACTCTCACGATATCTCATTTTTCTTCCAATGCAAATTCTTACAAATAAATTTAGGTTTGAGTCAGTAGAACAGTCGACACGGAAATGCTTTTCTTCCGGTTCGCCAGTAGCGTAGCATAGCATTGAACTGATCTGATAAAACGGGAGGATAATTTTTCGCTTATTGCCAGTGAAGAAAAGACAAATGTGGATGTTGTAAAAAACGTCTCTTGCATTCTATTAATAAGTAGTGTAGGTTAAGATTATTTGATAAAACCGTATATTTCTGTTTGTTAATTTTCTTTATCTTAAATATGGCATAATAAAATAATTAGTTCCTCGTTAAACTAGTATATGTAGGTAGATGTTTAGAATTAGTTTAGTGGAGTTTTGTAGAGCTAGTCCTTGTTAGTGGGATATGGGATCCCCCAGCTCAAGTAGCGATAACCAACTTCCGGTTGAAGTTGCTCATGGTGGTGCTTCTGAAGTTATTAATTCACTCTACTTTGAAATCCACTCATCAGATGAATTCGGTCGGTATCTTGTGGCCAAGGAGGATATTGACGAGAAGACATTGATTCTCACGGAGGATCCGATACTGTTTGGACCGACGGATGATAAGGATTTGGAAACTGATACTGTATACCTGTTCTGCTTATCTTGTTGCAAGCAGCTTACAAGTAAGCCTGGTGAGACGGAAACCGTTCACCATTACCTTTGCTCAAAATGTGGTTGGCCAGTCTGTGATAAAAACTGTGAAATGGTAATAAAATAAGTTTAAATGAGAAAATAAAGAAATACAATTTATCTTAAAACAATTAAAATTAAAAAAAAAATTGATGCATATTTATCTCAGGCTCCTGTTCATTCCGACCAAGAATGTAAATTTTTCACCTTCCTCCACCATAATCAATCCTCCTACCCACCTCCCCACATATGGCTCATGTACAAGTCTGTGATTCTCCTCCGCCTTCTACTCCTCATCCACCAAGATCCACGTGACGTTTGGGACAACTTCCTCGAAAAACTAGAGCATCATACGGGGACACGAGATGGGAAACCGAACTGCGTCAAGGCGGACACGATCATTCTTGAAAATCTGAAATATTTCACTCAAGGTCTCAAGGCAAGAAGGAACTCAAAGAAGAAGAAAAAGTATAACTTGCCATATCTTGAAAATGAGGTTATGCTTCGGAGGCTGATCGGAACTGTTAATGTGAATGCGTTTTGTGCGAATAATGATTCCAGCAAAAGGTATTCATCTCAAGAAATTGGTAATTATAAAATTAATGTAACTGAAAAACGCATTTAAACGTGAATATTTTATTTTCTGTGCAGGATAGCCCGTTGCATGTTCCGAAAAGGGAGTCTGTTCGCCCACTCCTGCGCCCCAAACTGTGCCTGGTCTATTGAAATGTCTCTTGCGGATCGGATAACCGTCAGAAAAAGCTCCTCGCGGAAACGGAAGCCGAAGAATGGGATTGTGGAGAGGACTGCTAGTGGCCCTCCTATGAATAAAGTTACTCCGCAAATCCAAGTCTACTCTGCTATCTCAATTAAGAAAGGAGAGCTGGTCACGATCCCCTACAGCACCAGGCATATCTTTGATGGCACTTTGAAACGACAGCTTTGTATGGAATCTGTGGGCCACTTCATGTGCAAATGTAGGAGATGTATGGATCCCACAGAGTTGGGCACATTCATGTCTGCACTTCGTTGCTTCCGATGTGAGAAGGGATTTTTGGTGACGACGGATGCGTCAAATGAGGAGGCTCCTTGGAAGTGTTTGAGACTCGGGGATGTTAATGTTGTTAAAAGTAGTGATTATTGTGAAGATGGTGAGTGTGAAAGCAAAATATGTGATTACAAATGCAACGTTAACAAAGTCGTCTATTTCACAACAATAGTGCAAGATCAAGTGGACTGGATTAAAAGTAAGGAGTTGGTATGGCTGGAGGAACAAGAGGAGCTGCAAAGGCTTTACGATAAGTATCTGGGAAAGGATCTTCATGAGAATCACTATCTTTTGCATGAAATGTCAACAAGAATCGTGGAGCTTTTGGAGGACAAGTTGACATTTAGCGATAGCGACCTTCCGGAAGAGGAAAGGCTGGATAAAGACAGGAGAGCGATTTTGCTACAAAGGTTTCTCGATCACGTCAAATACCTAATTAAAATTGCTGATATGATCCTACCTGGATTTAATAGCCATCAAGGTTGGTAAAAGTATCAAGCAAAAATTAATAAACGAAGAATTCGAGAAACAAATGGGGCAATGTGAGACAAAAGTTTTTTTTATTACGTTTTTATATTTTAGATCAACTGAGCTATTACTTGGAGGAAGCTGAGTCCCTGATAAGCACATCTGACGACAATGGAACAACATAACTTTTAATTAAATTATTAAAATTAACTAAATATTTTTTATTTTCCTTCAACCTTGCCACCTCTATAACTCCTGAAAATTGGAATCCGCTGACAAATGCAAATAAAATCGGGCCTCGAACTATTCTCCGCTTCTTTACTTCTTTTGCACTCGCAAACATACGGCGGTCTTTCCTCCCCTAAACGCCAATCCTCAAGAGCCGTTACAGACATTATACAGTTGGCATCATCATCCCCGTCATTATTCCGATTCTGGAAGTGGTAGGACCTATCATCACGGAAGATTGCACAGGTGGCTGAACAGGTGCATTCGGACTTTGATGCAGGTATTGCACAGTAACAGGATGGTGGCCTTGTTGTAGAAACTGAGCACTCCGTCCCACATGAACGGCAACGGTAACTTGTGGATGTGGTCCTTTTATTTCGTCGCTTTCCCAGTAAATGTTGCTTATCATAATGGCCTATTTCGGTAAGTGATCTCTGATGAATAATTCGAGGAAAACATGTCACTTCACAGGAGCAGTCGTCGTCATCATCGTCATAATCATTGTAATCTGGATGCGGATGGGGCTGTAAAATTGGAAACTGAGTTGGAGGTGGTGATGATGGTGGTGGCGGCGGCGGTGGATGTTGTGGGTGGGGTTGAGGAGGGGGATGGGCAGGATAGTTTGGTTGCACGTTTGTTTTATTCTTTAATATACAAATTATGGGTTGAAAATTCTCATCGAAGGCTCTGCAGTATTCTAGATTCGGAAAATGAATAGAATTACACTTAATTTAAACGTATCTTTAAGTTCCGTTATGTTTCGTATTTTTTGGCACAGTTATGCTTACGCTTTATATCCAAGTATCCGTTTACTGGCTGAATGAGCACTAGACTAGTAGTAAAAACTATGATTGAAACTGCTAGGCGTGCCGAAATGCTAATATTTTTCCTCTGCAAATCCTCTGAATAAGGCATTTTTAATCGTGGTATGCGAATAAACTATAACAGATAACAAATTTCCTACCAAGTTTCAGTAAAACTGTCTCTTAGTGTTCAGGATTTTCACAGCAGCTTGGTAAACCAAATATTCACAAAACAAGTTTTGATGCCTATTTTTCTAATAGAGATTGGAGATGCAACTAAATATGATGTTAGTTTTGAATAGGTAGAGAAAGTCAGAAGATCTTTGGTGTGTTACACTGCATAAGTACGTGTGTTAAATAACACTATATAGTAGCAATCTCACAACTGACGATGAGAGCCTAATCAATCAAAGGTCGTAGTCGTATATGATTGGTGATTGATATTCTTAGACATATTGTGCGACAATGATAAGTTATGAAGTTATGACATTTGACATCTACTAATCTATGTAATTTTTTTATGAGTACAATATGCTTTGCAGGCACAAACGGAGAAAACTAGTAGCGGTTTTCCCTTTCAGGCGGATGTCGTCGTATGAATAATATGTAAATTAGAGATGCATGTTGTGACAATAGGATAGAAGGATGCATGTTTAGAATATTAAAACTTTGCAAAAAAATCGTACAAACAAAAATATGTTTACTACTGATTGTGTCATTCCATAAGTCATAATATAATTACTGATAAGAACCACCTTACTACTAATACACGGCTACATTCAGAATCTCTGCCTGTTATGAAGATTCCATGTTCAGCTCATAATTTTAGAAAGCCAATTTTAATTTTCTCGTAATACCCAAAATAGGATTCTGATGATTTATGCAAACCTATATTGAGACATGCTTAATTGTCCCCACTCTAGTGGGAAACAATGATGCGATTAATGACTTTTATTTTTAGAAATCTGTTAAAGAGTTCGTCCTCAAAAATTATGCTGATGGGTACGTACGGTGTAAGCCATTCTCATGTAGCTTTAGCTTAAGAAATGTGTGCACATCAACTTAACCTTGTTTTACGGTTCAAGTCCGTTGTTTTGCTCTTGGTAGAAAACTTCATTCGGGAAATGATAAAAAATTGCATAGATAATATGATGAAAATTTTGTTATGTTGTGTGAGCACACATTTGATTAGTCGGAAAAATAATTCTGCTTTGTCATCATCCCTGACATCAGCAACAATTAGTATCAATACCCAACATCACATGCATAATTGTGCCTATTAAGGAAATTATAATGTCAAGACTTAGATGTAACACCTCTTCATTCATCCCTTCATCTCCTTATTATTCCATATTATCATCATACTTTATAGCATTTTATAGTATCAATTTTAAATACAAGCCAGGGCAAAGCTTATGTCGATGTCATGTCATCATCATCAGATCATGTGAAACGAATACGTTTCGGTTTCTTCCGAAATCCCAACACACCGTTCTTATTGTTACTCTCCAATAAGCTTTACTGTAAAAAATTAGTTCCCAGTGCATAATGCCCTTGATTGCGAATGAATAAAAAATCCTGGCATCTTTTTAACCTTTTACGCAATAATATGCAAAAACAGATCCATTGCATTGCAAACTAACAACATCAACCCTCTCTCTGCCTATAATTATATTATTTCTCAGTTTACAAAAATCTATTTTGCCAGCATAACCTTCCCTTCTCACATGAAATGCCTACAATTTTCCCCCCAAAATTCTAGGATAATAAAAATAAACTACATATGAGGCTCCTCTCAATTGTTACATCCACAACCTTATTTCATCCGAGGAGGAGGATCAATCACCTGTGCAATGAAATTTAATAGTGCGTGCTATTATTGTTACGGACTACTCAGGTGGATATATAATTTTTTTATGTAGTAGGTAGGTATTCTTCCTTCAAAACTGTCGTTCCGCTTTACATGCATAAACATGGAACGAAACAAAAAGTTATCGACAACATCATAAAAATAGGCATCCTCTCGCTCGTCTTCTTCCCTAAAAATAAAATTGTGATATTGTAGAGTAGACTTGACATAACGACTTTGGGGCAAACTGTACTTCATAATCAGTAGAAAAGATTGGAATTGACATAGTTAGATAAGATGTCTGTGCAAGAAGCAGCCCTTGAAAAATTAGTTTCGTTCCGTCCTAAAGACCAGTAAACGACAAAAAACAACAATATTTTTATGCTTTAGCTATATCTAGAACGGTATTTACTCAAGCCTTGTGTAATAAAAACATCTACATTCAAAAATCAGAAGATCCCTCCCGAGCCGAGAGAATCAGCGAATTTGAGATGGATTTGTCTTTATAAAATACGTTATTCGTGCCACTTTTAAAAGGATAAAGCTGATACAAATCAGTTCTTCAAATAAGCTGCTGACGGTTGATTATACCGTGCAATGGTTATCCTTATCAATGAATCATGCAATGAATGATGCAATAATGGAACTGGACATGCTTCGCGTGGTAATAGAATATTCAGATTTTAAATTTTTTTTCGGATGAGGATGAATGGAGCTCTTGCGTATGCATGGCTTTATTGAAATTGCTGATAAGGTGAGATTCATGAGATGAGTTTGAGCTACTGTAATATTTTTTTGAATCCCGAGATGAGGATCAAGCCAGCTGCCAGAGTAAATTGAAATAACGCCATTAAATTTGAAACACGTGTGGCTTCGCAAATCTTCGAATCCGAAAAGTGTGACATTCATTTTTGCACAGGTACATAACTAACTACCCATAGGTAACTAGCTGCCTACGCTTGCGCTTCATTGACAGACTTGACAAGGTACGAATACTTATGTATGCATTGAATATTAAAATACTCGTAAAAAATGGCAAATGTAACATGACGTCTGTTGAGTTGAAATATTATATGCATATGAAAAGGAACATGACGGAGGAAGAAAAAACGCTTAGATTTCTGCTGGTTTTGGTTCTCTTTTCCCTTTCCGAACTTATTCGTAGTTCAAAGAAAACATGCTACCTGTTGTCTTCCCCATAAAAGATAATTTCTTTCAAGGGTTATTTTTTTTTAAAGTCTGTTTCCCCATCACTTCGTGAATCGTTGTTAAAAGTTATTTGAATTCCATTCGAGATGAGATTTCAGTACACCTGCCGACCTCCCTCATTTTTTAAGAATTGAATGTAAATACCTATGTAGGTATGTATGTGTAAACATGACAACCTTTATCAAACTCGCCACGCTATTATTATTTCCTTGATAAAAATATGTTATGACAGATATGTCGCAGCCTTGTTTTTTCTCGGATTGTTGTCCCACTTTTTTACATCTCGAAGTAAAAGAGCGAATTTATTCTTTCGCAGCTAATAAAATTGATAACTAAAATATGTATCTGTATAAAATAAAATATTTTCAGTGGAAGGGCGGAATGCGGAATCGACATGTTTGTTTAATGCGCAAATTGCGAATTGTATTGTTTATCGTTCGCACGAGCAAAACAAGAAATGGGCCAAACTACATGCTTTAGAAGACAAGGGCTTGTTCGGTATTTAGATTTTTGAAGCAGGTACCAGCAGCTTTTGTCAGGCCTACTATTACAAGGAAATCGCATGACATGATATTTTCACCGAAAGAAATAATAGGCCCTTGACAATGGTGAGTGATGTCTTCTCGACATTTAAAATTACATAATTAGCATGTACTACGTACATTAAGAAAATTGCTCCTGATTTTACGCTGCACCCGAATTAGTAAATTTCACAGCACAGCAAATATCTGCATCTTTGAATAATATAATCGGTTGCAAATATTTAGCGCGCATGTGCATCTCAAGCCGTGATGTTCAGGGTTCCTTGACAGACAATGAGAAGGAAAATTTCCGATCTTATTGTTGCTGGTCTGGTCATGTGAATTTGAATTCTGTTCAACAGCAACAATGCAGAAGGGGAGTTTCTTGTTCTGCATTCTCCAATTCTTCATAATGAAACAATGGGACGTGTTACTACATCACATATCAAAGCAAATAGGTAGGTAACAATTAAATGCATTCTAAAGTGGTAGTTATCCTATTTTGAGCCAAAATTCGCAAATTCAAATCTGCCTTTTTCTGAACAACCTTACGCAAAATTTCAATAGACTCGAGCATGCCAACGGAAAATTGTCCTTAAAAGGATTATGGGACAAAAAACGGCTTGACATTATCATATCATGAGAAAGTCAAGTTTATCATAATCACATCCACAACACATACATACCAAAAGCTACGTATCTACGCTGATGTGAAGACCATGCTGTTGTACTTCTTAGGAAAAATATTAGGTAAAACCCCAACTGCCATTGCATTGTCAAGTGCAAAGTTCCTTATTGCATGCATCCCCCCCCACTAACAATGGCAACATAACAATACGCATCTTCTTTACGATCGTTCAAGAATGCGGACTTGAAGAGACTGCACACGGATTGGGATTCTCTCCTTCCCTATTTTTAGAATCGCGAAATATGAAAGAAGAAGAAAAGGGTTGAAGTAGCATCAACAGGCCTGGCTCCAACTCTACCTACCTACCCTATTATTTCGTCTTTTTATGGCACTCAACACATAATAAAAATAGTAAGTTTAGCTAAGCAAAGATAACACAATAGAATTGTGTGATGATTATGTAAAAAAAGAGGATGATCCCGATCCGATCCCTTCTTCTTCCCAACATACTTTAACTGCATCACAGCAATAAAGATAAGTACACGGGCAAATGGGAACTTCTAAAGGAAAGATGATTGTCATGGATTTTGAGTCCAAGCCTCGTACACTTTGTTTCATTTTCTCTCTGTCTCTGTTCATGTTTAGTCGTAGTC